>PVKB01004312.1:5372-148777 GCA_004027205.1 Ctenodactylus gundi | reverse complement strand
TCCAAATTAGAAAATCAAGTGAAAAAAAATGCCTTGAGAATTATTACATCTATAGCCCATGAAAATTTGCAGCTGGTCATGAGCGCTGCCTTCTCATACCCGGTTCTTCCTCCCCTTAACATCCCTGTCACAGCTGTGCTCCCCATTCCCTCACAATTTCTGTAGCCCACATGAGCTAAACTCTCCTTTCTCAGCTGCCACCTAAGTGCTGGATAAAATGCATCCCCACAGGAATATACTTAAGTAGCCACAATGTCACTTTTTAAAATATAGATTCCTAATTAGTCTGTGGCCCTCTCAGTTTTTTGTTTAATAAATGATTTTGTACATAGTACCTAACCCCAGAGCATAGTGTATGGACACACCCCTCAAGGCAACCAAGGAGGGGGGACTCCGAGTCCCCTAGATTTGTGACAACTGACATCACCTCCTTTATTTACTTTTTCTTTTCTTTTTTTCCATTAGAAATCAACCTGGAAGAAAATGTCCCTCACCCTGCACTCTTAAAAGCAAGGAATCATTAGTCTAGTGCAACTTGGAAAGCTAGAGATCTCAACTAAAATCATGTAATTACGAGTGGTGTCTGCTCAAAGTTCTGTTAGAAAGAAATGCAGAACAAACAATTTTGTAAAAGGAAGTATGCGGTGCCTGGAGGTCCCTGAGGCAGATATTCACAAAATGTGGACAGGAGAGGAGGGCCAGGCCACCCCCAGGAGGGGAGAGGGGAGCGGAATGCTGTGGGCACCAGGGGGCTGATGCTCAGAGAAGGCCACGGGTCCCACTGCCTTTCTGCTTCATAGTGACAAACTACTTAATGAGAGCTATGGGGGCCTTTCCTTGGTGTTAACAGCAAATGGCCCCATGGGGCACTGCGGCCTGTTAGTAGGATCAATCACTGCCCTTTTGGAGCTTGCTCTGTGCCAAGACACTAGATAGAATGCTTACCAACCCCCAGGAGGCAGGCCCAGGGGAGACCCCCCCTGTTGCTCAAGTATGTGTTGCCTCTCTCCTCCTTGGCTGGGACAACATCACCGGCTCCCCTCCTCTGTCTCCTATCAGGGGCTGCTCTGTCACCTGGGGCCACTGTGAAGATGACAGAGGGCAGCAGTGCTGCAGCTGGTCCACGAACACGGTGAAGTGATACCCAAGCAAGAAATGAACTGGTGTCTTTGGGGTTTAATGCAGCCTGACTTTGTCTAAATGCACAGCCAGATAAGGCTTGTGGAGGTTCAGAGAGGGAAACCGCCAAGCCCATGGTACCACGAGGATTCCACCCTCTCCGTTGGTACTGCCTCACTGCCTGCCTCCCTGCAGCCTCCTGAGGTCAGGCTGCCACGGGAAGCCCACACTCTCATTGCCCTCTCTCCCAGCAGCCACCAGTGCCATTTGCATCTTACTTTGCTGTGGCTGGCTAAGCCAATGACAAAGTGGCCCCTCGGCTCCCACCTTACTTGGCTTCTCTTCAGCACAGGTACCGCTGACCATCTCCGGCTGCAAAGGCACCATGGGAAGTCCATGACCTGTCGCTGTCCTTACTCACCTCCTCCTTGGCAGTTCTTCATCCCTGGCTGCCTGACTTCGTAGTGGCCACCCATGCCTTCTAATCAGGCAGGCTTCAAATCTATGTTCCTTTTACCAGCTGTTCAGCCTGGGGCAAGTTGATCATCCCTTCTGACCCCAGGGCTCGTAGATAGAAAACTGGACAAGAAATATCTCCCTTCCAGGGTGTCCTGAGCATCACTGAGTGCGTTGGCAGGAGTGGTGGGAACATGTCAGCCTTGGAACTCCCCAGACTCCATACTTGAGGCTCTTTTCTCACTCATTGGTCCGAAAGGCTACCTTGTACTCTTTGGCACTCCCTCTCTCCCTCTAGTCAGTTAATTCATGGACAGTATGGGGCCCCTGAAGTTCTCTGTCTCAATGAATTAAACTAAAGATCCAGAAACAAATCAGTTAGATCCACCAACAATTACTTAACCTCACATGAACCTTCCAGAGTCTGATCCTTCACTTCCTTGGCATCCAGCTGTGTCATCCTCAAGTGGATCATGGGTACAGGCTTCTAACTGGTACCACATGCCTCTTCTCTTCTCTCCTGCCTCACAGGGCTCAGCAGTCCTGCAGAGCTGGCTGTCAAGTCACCTCTGGAAACTCATCTCCGTGACTCTCTTGCCCCTTCCCACAGGCCTCCCGGCCTCCTTCCTGGCTCCAAGTAATGCCTGGGCTCAAGTTCCTTGCCAAGTATTTCCTATCTATCTATCATAGTGGGCTCCATGGAATACAGATCCTTCAGAATTATGGGTTCTGTTAAGATGCCCCCAGCCAGAAAGAGGCCACTGGGTCAGCAGGTACTAAAATAGCACCAGCCTAGAGCACCCTACCATCACTCTTCAATACCCCCTCTACCTGGCGCGGTGCCTCTTCACTGCAGAATTGCCACCTGCAATTCTCCATCTTTGTTGACCAGCAGTCTTCCTTGTGAGGATGTCAGCGCATGAGAGCAGGGCTTCTGTTTTGATATCTACCACATCCTCAGGGCTGAAAAATACCACCTGATACAATGTTGGTGCTCAATACATTTTTGTTGAATGAATGTATAGGTAACATTGGAGTCTTGAATTGAAAAGCTACAGTCAGGCTCCAGGGAATCATTCAACAGTCAGCTGGGTAGAGGGGGAAGATGAAGCTGTCACAGAAAGAAAGGCAGAGATAAGAGGTCATGTACCCAAGAGAGACAGAGGAGGACCCACTGTTCCTGACTGCCTAGCCCAGTTCTGGGTGGGCCAGCTGTTTCTTGCCCTGGGACATAATAAAACCATAAACACACAAGTCACATATACACATACACACTAAACCATGCATACGCACATCATATTCTTTACAGAAGAATAAGTTTCTGAGGTGCCTCACACAACAGCAGCATGCAAACACCTCACACACACAGACCAGCACACAGTGGGTGCCCATCAGCACATGATCCCTCTCCCATCTAACACTCCGGCGAGCTATGAACAGTTCCCACTACAAAGAACTCACAAAAGTCTTCACTTGCCTGCAGTTTCTTTTCCTGAAGAGCCTCAGGCACAGACACTTAAGTGGGCTCCCCTCCCTGGCTGCTCCCCTTGCACAGCGTTTCTGGTCCCTCTGTGTGTCTGTGGAATTTGACGTACACCACACCGCTTCTCCCTCCTAAACTGATTCCCTGTCTCAAGCGCCCTGTCTGACAACAGCACCTTCGATTTCTAGTTATTCTGGTTAGAAACTTAGAAGTTGACGGTCACATCCATCTCCTTCACCCTCCATCTGCCCACACAGCTTGCTGATTCTCCCCAAACACTTCCCGGCGTGGGCCTTTCTGTTGCACTTTCAGGACTCAAGTGTACGGTACTTCATCAGGAACACTCCTCTGACTCCAGAACAAGTCAGATGCCCAGGTGTGCCCCTTAGTTTCTTATATAGCGTTGGCTATGATTTGTAACTACACACTTGTGATAGGATTTGATTAATCTCACTTTCCCCTCTTGGACTATAAACTGCACAAGGACAGGTCTCAATAAATGCCACTGAAGAGATGAACAGACCTTTCTTTCTCTTTGTTTCTTTCGTCCTCACCCCATCTATAATGGGAGCTTCCCAGAGGCAGAGGTGTGTGTTATTTACTGCTTATTTCTCTCCTCCCCAGGCTTTGAGCATAGCTCAAAACCAGGAGCACCCAGGTGCTCAGGAAATAAGGCGTATGGTTTGCTGTGTTCCTGTCAATCATTCCACTGTTGAGTTTGCTTGACAGAAGGCAAGTCCTCACTCCCAAGTGGCCAGTCAGGCAACCAGGCCCTGCCAGTCGCAACCAGAAGCCTCAGTGTTTCCACAGCAGCCCACCGGGCTAGCAGAAGCTCTTTCCTTCGCCTCCTGATACGGCAGTAATTAGAAACAGCAGTCATCAGCACGTCGCATTCCCCCGAGCACCCTGCTGGATGCAGGAACACATGTAGCTGCGAGACCACCTGCCAGGAAGAGAATAGAAGAATCATTCGCTGAACATGGCAGGGGTGATGGCTAAGGAGATGAGCCACTGCATGGCAAATAGCTGTCCCTCTTCCCCAAAGCCCTAAATAATTTCTCCACTTGAAAAAAAGAAAAAGAGAAAAAAAAAACCTGATTAATTTTTCATGTAGCTCTTCCCACTTGGAAGCTTAGGATAAAGCTGTGCATACTAAGAGCCAACCTAGAGATGGCCCCGCTGGCCCGGCTTATACAAAGGCACAAGGAGAGACAGCAAGGGAGTTTTGAAAAGCCCCGTGGCCTCTGCCGGGGACCCTCATCTAGAGGAGTAACAGAAGCGGGGCCCAGCTTGGTCTTTAGAGTCCTGTCTCACCGCTGATGTGGTCGCTTTCACTGGCCCATTTACCATAATGACACGAGAAGACAGGACTTGCCCTCTGTTTATACACGAGGAAACTGAGGCGTAGGGAAGTTAGGCGTCTGGGCCAAGGTCACTCCCAGACTGGAGGCCAAGGCAGGATCCCAGGCTCCTCGCTCCCCTCCCCGTTCCCACACGCAGCGCTGCTTCCCAGCGGGTGCTTAGCGGGCACTGGGTGACCATCTGCCCGAGGTTCTGTGGCAGGCCTTCTCCCCGGGCGAGAGAGCGGGCAGGCTCCAGCCGTGCTGCCTGGTCCAGATTTTCCTGCACACTCCCTGACAGTTGATCTCCTCTGCCTTGTCCGGAAGGAAGGACGAGCAGAGAGGACGGAGAGCAGCTCGGGACACTTCCCTTGCTTCTCACTGCCCAATAACACGAACTGCCGACATGTATCCGATTCGAGTTCAGGAGGCTGGAATTGCAAAACCAAGGCACCTTCTGAGGGCTCCGAGCGAGACCCTGCTCTCGGCTTCTCTTTCAGCGTCGGGTGGTTGCTAGCAGTCCTTGGTGTCTCTTGGCTCGCGGCGCACAGTCCCAGCTCAAGCGTTCACCTTCCCGCGGCCTCCCGCATCACTCTCCTCCTCCTGTAAGCACCGCGGCCATGTTGGATGAAGGGCCCATCCTATTCTGGGATGACCTCATCTGGATTAATTACACCAGCGAGAACCTTATTTCCAAAGGAGGCTGCATCCCAGGGGAGTGGGGAGCTAGGTCTTCAACATGTTTTGTGGCACGCGAGGGCACAATTCAACCTGTAACTATCTATGTGCCTTTGTTTTCCCTAAGGAATATGAGCTAGTACTTCACAGGGTGTTTGGACTGGATGACTTAGTACATGCAAAAGGCTCTGAGCAGTGTTTGGTATCCAATAAGAATCCACAAATACTATTTGGGATTAATTGGGTCATTATAATTGTCTGTGGAAGGTAAGACATTGTCCCTTCTAAGATGCTAGAAGAGACTATTTTCATATGGAAACCAATGATTAGATGTTTGAAATGAAGTAAATAGCAATCTTAGTTGTACGTAACAGAAATCTACTCAGGCCAGCACTGGTGGAAGGAAAAGTGCTGTAGACTCAGCATTTGTGTTGCTCCCTCAACAACCCCAAAAGTTATATGTTGAAACCTAACTCCAAGGTGACAGCTGTCAGAGGCTGGGCCTTTGAGATGTGACTGGGCCATCAGAGAGAAGCCCTCCAGAGTGGGATTCTAGGGATAGCTTGCTTCTCCTGCCACCGCGTGAGGACACCGTGAGGAGACAGCCACAGCCACGGCGAACCAGAGCACCAGTCTTCAGCAGGCCCAAACCTGGTACTTGGGTCTTGGCCTTTCCTGCTTCCACAACTGTAAGAAACAAGCCTCTCCTATTCATGAGGTGCACAGTCTACAGTCTTCTGCTACAGCAACTTGGACATACCGGGACAGTCAGTACGAGGAAGATGGGGCATGCATCCAAGAAGGCTGGAAAACCAGGTCTGGACAGCTGCGGAAACTCAGAAGCCCCCTCTCTGCCTTGTGTCTGTGCACATAGCTGCTTCGCCCTACCTCCCTGGGCACAAATCCTCATCACCTGTGCCTGCTTCCTCATCTGTAAATGAAGAAGAGAAAAGGGGGTAAAGTGGAAGGTAAAACGAGCTCATCCCTATAAGGTGTCCAGCATGGCACAGAGGAACAGCTGGCATGGTTAGGTTCACTATTAGCATTATTCTCTGAGCTTGGCTGTTCCTGCCATTCTCCCATTAGGTGGAAAACACAGCTGCTGCCCACCCCAGAGTATTTCCAAATCCTCCCTTCAAAGGGACAATCCAGCTGTGGCTAAATCTCTTGTTGGTGACTCCAGGTTGCTAGAGATGTGTCCCTGGCTAGCCCGGGCCAGTGCAGGAGGGGGAGCTCACTCTTGAGGACCTGTACATAGGAGGCCTGCCTGTAGGAGAGGCTGGAAGGAGCCTGACTCGTGTCAGGTCCATCTCATCCTGTTTCCCAGCTTCTTTCTCCAGCTGGAGATGTCTCTACCAGCGTCAGGTATAAGTTGCATCCTAGACTCTCAGCTTCCACCTGATTGCATCTCCCTCACCTTTGTCTGTTAGCTTCTTTCATACGACCCTCCTCGGTCTAACCCTCACTTCCTTCCCAGTGCCAAAATCCTTGACAGACATATTGAGATTCTTTCTGTTTCTTAAGCTTGACACCTTCTCAGGACCTTCGCACGTGCCATGAGTGCTGCCTAGAATGTCTGTCCCGAAGATTTCACGTGACCACTCCCAGAGAGGTCTTCCCTGCCTCCCTTATCTATCAGCTTCCCCTTGACCATCATAGTCAGGATCAATCCCACCATCATTTTTATTCCTCTACAGCAATTTTCACTGCCTTATTTGGTCTCATCGGCTTACGGGCTCAGTTTTTCACACACACACACACACACACACACACACACACACACACACACACCGCCCAGTACACCAGCAGGCCTTGACTGAGCACTTGGTCGAGCACTTCTGGTTCCATCCACGGCACTGCGCACACACACACACACACACACACACACACACACACACACGACCTTGTTTGTTTCATTTACCTGATCTCCCCCAAGCCTGGAGCAAAGCCAGCTATATTGTAGGTACTATGAAATATGGAGGGAATGAAGAAATCCATAAATAAATTTCAAGTAAATTCTGAGCCCAAGATCATGGGAGGCACAGAGTGAGAAGTCCCTCTTGAGTTGCCCTTAGCAACACATCCTGACCTGGCACCGCCAGTGTGGTTTCCTCAGGCGGCTCTTGATGCGCCCCATCAGCTGCTCAGACCCCACCCTGGACAAGTTTTAGGAACTTGCTTCCAGGCGTTCATGCCCGGCTTTCCCCCACTCCCCCTAGTAACGCTGCTTTCATCCAAGGACTTGCCAGGAGTAAGTTCTTCAGCTACAATTTCATGCATCACTAATAACATTTATTAAAGATCAAAGCCAGGCTAGCCTTTTTCCCTGCTTCAGTCCTGAACAATCACAGAAATTCTTCATTCTTATGGCTTTTGTTTAATTTTATTATTACCCAAGGATGCAACATGACTTATTTGTTTACATAAATTTAGATTATTCAAATATTCCTTTATCTGTCCTGTAGTAGCCATTCTTTTTCTATTGCCTTAACTGCATCTTATTAAACATCACAGTTCTGTTTTATGCCGTGTGGCCTTAGGATACACTGATGTGTTTAAATATCCTCATGCATACTTTAATACAATGTAACTCATTTAAACTCTTGTACTTGTGTATAAGCTAAGACAGCACCACAGACTGTTCTCTTGAGAAGAAAAACTAAACCAAGTGAGCTGTCCCACATCCTAACACTACCCTGAGGCGCTGGCATGCCCTCATCTCACTTACCTCCCCGCCTGCGGTGAGGCCATCCCAGCATCCTTCAAGAGAAAGAAAAGTGGGAGCAGACAGCCCCTCAGCTCTCAAAGAGCTTCTCAGTCGTGGGGGCATGAAGTGTCCAGACACCCAAAAATGCCTTGGAAAGGACCTTACAAAAGCTGATGCAAACACTAACTGGTCTCTCGTCTTCCTGGCTTGCGAAAGGACAAGTAGTCTAAGAAGTTACACGATTATGGAGTTTGTTTTGTCTGTGTTTATTTGCTGTTCCATTTCTGTGAGCCGTGAGTTTTGAATACTCCATATACACAATCACAGAACTGGGCTGAGGTTGGATCGCAGGCAGCCGCACTAGGGACGTGGAGGGCTCTGGTGCTCCCCATCAGCTTCCCTCTGGGGGTCATCAGAGGCCATCTTGTCCCACTGAATTCCTCCTCTGCCCCTGCCCTCCTCTAAAGGGCACCAGAAATCCTGATCCTCTACCATCTCAGAAGGGTGGAGTCACATCTGTAAATTACACATAGCAGTGCATGGATTTCCTGAGCAGTCCCCTCACTTCATCGGAGAACACTGTAGCAGCTTTTATCTGACCTGAAATTAATTCTCCTCTTTAACGAATCACCCGAGGGGATCTCCCCACTCCTCCCAATTGTCCTTCTGGCTTTAAGGCTTTCTTTGGTTTCTCTTCTCTCAATCCTTCCTGAGGCTGAGCTGGTGAAATTGTTTCCTCTCCTGTTAAACCCCCACAGTTCATGGCCATCGGCACTGAAGCTTCCCCACGGCTCCTGAGCACCCCAATCATTTTCTTCCTAATAGGAAGCAGCAGGCTTGGAGTAGTCACGTTGTCTTCTTTCCAAGCTATAAAATTTTATTCCGTGTGAATTAAAGACCTCTAGAATGCTGCCTGGGTTTCCCAGCAGATAACAGTAGTTAAACTACAAGACTTCTGCCTTTGCCTTCTGTATTTATGGTGACCTGTGACCATCAGCCAATCCACCACCAGCTGGTGGGTGAAATTTTTAAAACAGTTTTTAAAACCTCAGCTCTGGCTATGCACCAATGAAGTGTTGATTAGCATGACCACTTTCATGGAGTCACTGGAGGCCATACGCCACTTGCAGGTCTGTGCGGCTGACCCAGGGCCGCTTTGGGAATCCTGAGGACAGAGCAGTTTGCTCCATTAAGAACACTAAGAAAAGAGACAGGGAAGCCCTTACTCTCTGTGTCCCCGCGCCACATGGTGATGACTCCTTTTATTCTTTTCCCTCCCAGTTTTCCTACCTGACCCATATGCCCCATCAGAGTACAGAAAATGACCAGCATTGTTGCTAATATTTAGTTCTATCTAATGCCAACCCCCCCCCCACACACACACACAAAATCCACAGAAATGGAATGCAGCAGTTTTCACTTGAAGAGTGCCTACTCCCAGTGAATGTGAATGCCTTTTACAAAACTTCCATTTTCTCACACAAGAAAGGAGAACAGGTTGTACATATGGAAAAGCCAAGGTACAAATAGGTCAGATAGTCCAAGGTCCTACATAACAGTCAAGCACAATGTAAGAAATGGCCTTCATTCTTTCCCAGATTTAGGGTGTATAGGTCAGGAACAATAATGATCTGTGCTAAGGCGACACCACACAGTGGGCAGCAGTGGGCAGTCACAGGGGCTGGCCTGGAAGGATTTGGGATTTTCACATGCTCAGGGATCTCAGGGCCACCAGGACATTTCTGTGGTCCAGGCTGGCATTGTCAGTCACAGCTCCTCATACTTAGATTCAACTGCCAAGCCACGCCCAACCTTGGCTCACAACACCAATATCCTAATTACACTGACACAGACTAGGACATGAGCCCAAACGAGGACACTTGACATTTACAGATAGGAAGAGCATGACTGCTTATGTAAATTATATCACAAAAATGGAAAGGAATTTAATTATTTTCTGTTGCTTTGGCAGCACAAGACAAAATGATTTTTAATAAAATATTTAACAAGGATTTTTTTCTCATGTTGAGTTCTAAGAGATGTATTGTTCTGGAGTAGCAATCCATTCACAAACAGTTAAAAGACAGCGTGGAGAAATACAATCTACTCTTTAAAATTAAAATTGTAGCTAAGCATGGTGGCACATGCCTATAATCCCAGCATTCAGGAGGCTGAGGCAGAAGGACTGCCTTGAGTTAAAGGCCAGTAGAAGCTCCACAGTGAGTTCAGAACCAGTCTGGACTATAGAGCAAGGCTTTGTCTCACATATAAATAAATAAATAAATTAGAATTTGAGTACAAGATTAATATTTTAATTGCCTTTTTATATGTGTGAGCAACATGTGGTAGCATATTGAAAATCACTCCTGTGTTTCATTGGGACAAAAATTTGGCATCATAGCTGTATAATGAGTGATGTAACATGAAAGTGACTCAGTGGTGTGAATCTAGGCTCAGGAGTTGGTCTCCTTGGATCAGATTCCTGTTCTTTCACTTACCAGTGACAGGACAACGGCAGCAATGTAGCCTTCCTGAGCCCTGGGTTTTTCCAAAATGGCAATACTCCTACTCTAGTGTAGAGTGGAGTCTCAAATGAGTGAAGTGACATGAGCCTCTTAGTTCCATGCCTGCCACATAACAGACACTTGAGAATTAGTAAGGATGGCTATAAAGCAGAATGTGAAAAATGCCAAATATGTCCATGTACATCATAACAGAAGTGGGGAGTCGGGGAGAGAGAGTCCGGAGAGAAAGAGTAAAGAGTCACTGGCCACACTGGGCCACTACAGGTGGAGGAGAGACATTGTGCACAAGACAGTGAATGATGAAAGAGAAAGATGAGTACAGACTTAGCAGATGGAGCCACGCAGTTGAGTGCGAGAAACTGCTTCTCAGCTCCTTGGAATAACAACAACAATTATGGTCTACAGAGAGGACTGTTAATTATGTGAAAGGGTGAGAGAAAGAAAAGGCCAGCAGTGGCTCAAACCACGTCAGCCCTTCAGTGGTGCCCCAGCGTGTGTGTTCTAGAGCATGCTGTGTCCCCCGGGGGCCACAGAATTGCCCTGAGCACCATGTTTAATGATTTTTAGTAAGCCACAGTGGCCAACTGGTCTGGCATTCTGACCAAAGCAAAAATACTTGTAAACTGACCTCTCCATGTGTAGCCAAAGACACCTTTGCCCTCTGGAGCTCTTCTGCCACTGGCACCAGATGATCCAGTAGGAATAAAGGGAGCTGCATGTCTTCAGAGTCCTCATGTCAGAGGATTTTCTGGGATGGCACAGTATCTATCACTCCTGTTGTACAAGTGGCAGTGCTCTATGGAAAAACTGAAGTACCTGGAGAAGGTAGGCCGCACTGGTTTGAGTACATCATGGAGTGCTGAGTCTCCACAAGGCAGACCACAGAGCTCTAACTTGCCTTGACTCCTCAGGTCTTACTCCAACATGGGCATAAGTGACTTCAGTCAGAATCAGCCCCATGCATCCCCTTCCACAATAGAAACAATTAAACCAGTGGAACCAGAGTATTGGAAGTTCATCAGCTACAATGCGCTTCTTCAGGATGATATTTATATATGACTCGGCCAACATTTGCCTTTGGAAATTCTCTTTTCAATGCTCCATAAACTCATTAAATCACTTCATTTAGGTATGTTAACATTTTTATCACATTGCTATTGAACCTTGGGAACCTGAGATTTGATGATTATTTTCATGTTTTTACTATTCCATTAGGTATTAATTTAAAATTTTAATCCTCAGTGAAAAACTAAATGTCTCTATTTGATAGTTTGATGGAGAGCCCTATTGTAACTTCAAACACTAACAGCAACCCCACCACCACCACACACACCTACAGGTATACCTACCATCCTGGTATTTCAAGGCATCAGATTTTTAAACTCACAGGACTAGAAGTGGGGCTACCAAAAGGTGCAGCCAGGCTGAAGGACTATATTTAGAGGTAGAAAGGCCTTAAGAAGAAAGCAGAAAGAAATGTACGGAATAAAATAAAATGAGAAAAAGAAAACCAAAATCTTGAAAACCGTGATGTCTGATACAAAGCCAGAATGGGGAAAGGAAAATTGATTTTATGATAGATCCAAGATATTTTTTAACACCTAGGTTCCCCATCTAAGAGGAACCCAGATGGTAACTCTTTTTCTACTCTCCGAGCAATAGCAGCTCACTTTATGCACTTGTTTAGCAACTTAAAAACATTCATGCTGGCCTACTATGACAAATCCTTGGATGAACAACTTAAGAGAAGTCTATTTGGCCCACATCTTTAGCCTTTAGGGAACATTTAAGTTCCAAACTATAACTCTACCCACCATTACGTGAGTTTTATCAGGCAGAGGTTTCTTTTATGAAAGAGCCTTTACAGTAGGAAGTTGGGGTCAGAAGGTAGAGATTAAGCACTGACAGGGAGCAATGAATTCTATGAATTGCTTGTACATCCTTACTTACCCTGAGTCCTCCAAAGGCTTTGAAATTATATGAATATCTTCACCAGGCAATTCTTAGCCAAAAATCTTCCTATCTGACTTCAAAACTATAGGTCTTCATGTTGGCCTGGGGGCCCTGTTTGAAATTAGATCGAAAGATATCAAATCAGAGCACAGATTGTCGTTATTCAGGCAAATGATGACTGGATACCCAGAAGGTGAAGCATGATCTATTCATTAGATACTAGATACAGCCAAGCTATTCCTTGCACCCAGACATTTCACAGGGAAAATATGAAAGACCAACACTGAGCTCCTGTCTTTATCCCCACACAGTGGTCAGGTATCAGGTGTCTACAAGATCCGGCTTTGTAAAGAGAGGAAAAAAATTGATTCACGAGGTAACAAAATAGCTGAAAAAGCTCGTAGTCTCTATGACAAACAAGGTAAGGTTAAGGTCATTTCCACTGAGGCAAAACTCTCTGTTCTTCCTCCTAAGAAAGCCTTCCTGGCCAGGCCCGGTGGCCCAGGCCTATAATCCCTGTACCCTGAGACAATCACAAGTTTTAATCCAGCCCTGGGCAACTTAGTGATTTAACAAGATTCTGTCTCAATATTTAAAAATAAAAGATGAAGAGGAGGAGGAGAATGTATGATACTCAAGGTGAACTAAATGTGAATTCCTTAAGAGAATTGTCTTTGAGGACTTAGTAGGAGAAAATTCTTTTTCTTCAAAAGAAGTGGATAAGAATGATATTTTTTATCTCCTGATTCAGGATTCTCAAAGCAAAATTTTAATCCTCAGTTGGCACAATGTTAACTCTTGCAGTTAGGATATTTTATTTTTCTTTCCTTGGCTCTGCTTTTCTGTGTTATCACCCTTGTCTTTTATGTCTTTGGTTGTAAGCTGCCTGGAATTTCTTTTGAAAGAGATGATATAAACAATAAAATAAAAATAAAGGGATGATACTCCATAAAAATTTGCTGAATTTATTGAATTGTCGAATCTTTCCACATAAACCAGCGTGATTCTGAAAAAATGAGTAGGCACAAGAGAGAGCAATAACAGAAAAGCATTCTCCTTATTTTCTTGTTTATATATCAAAATTCTACCTGGGAGGGCCATCCCATTCCTCTTATTTCCGGCAGCCATAATGCAAACCCCTTTTTCCTGTGTGAGGATCTGAGGCTCTATGTGACGGCAGATGCTCCAAGAAGCTGATACTACAAGTTCCATGCCATCTATTACCCTCTGCCTCCGGGCAGGTGCCATTTCTTGTTGGAGTGGCAACTTCAACAGCTAATTTCAGCCCCATCTTTTATCATCCTTTCCCTGCAGCTCTGTCCTGTCTCATAGGGAAAAAGAAAGAAAAAACACATACCTGCATCCTGAAGGATCAAAGAGAGCTCATCTAAAGACAGTCTTGAGGTTGCTATGGTGATGGGCAATGTGGACCATCAGGATGAGGAGCCACTGGTGCTGGGAGTCATTGAGTTACAGAGTATGGATGGATGGGTGCAGAGAGAGCCCCAGAGTGCCTCTTGGCTTGGGAAAATGACTGGCCTGTTCAGCCCACTCTGCGCACTCCTGCAAAGCTTTTACGATGAAAAGTTAACCACTCTACCCTCAAATGAAACACCCTGTGGCCCTTCTCACACCCGTCAGCATGCCCTGGTGGGGTTCTTTTCACTCCACACTTTAACAGGCCCTGCAATGGTACCCTGAAGAAATGAACAATCTGCTCTGAGGGCTCTCCCTTCAGCCGACTCTAGGAGAAGCCCAATTTTTTCTCTGGCAGATTCCTAGGGGATGATTTTTTTTTTCTGCTGTGTCCCAAAGCCAAAAGCTCCTGAGCCTGCTGCACACCAGTCCTGGCGTTCACCTGTATAGAAGAGAAAATAAAGTCATTTAGGGCCAATGGAGTTCAAAGAACACTAGCTGCATTTTAGCGGCATTCTCCCTGAAGCTTGTTCTTTCTCTGTCTTTATTCACCCTGTCCCCTGCGCAACTGTTTTTTCTTTTTTTCTCTTTTTGCAAGAAGTTCGCTAGATCCATTAGAGAAAAGTCACAAGATCTAAAAAGGAAATAGTTTGTGCTGACTCAGATAAAAATGGCAAGAGGAGAGCTCCACCACAAGCAGAAGTCAGGAGAAGGCTGTGGAACCCAGAAGACAACCGAAAATTGGTGGCAGCAACACCGTTCCCAGCCCCAGAGTCCTGACGGGCTGCCCTAATAGGTCTGAAAGGCTAAATTCTTGTTTCCCATCCTTCCTTGGAATAGCTATAGGATGCTATCCTGACTGGTGATGTCAGTGGGGCCATCTAAAAGTTTTTTGGTTTCTTCAATTAAAAAGTATATGAAGATGTAGTGGTTTAAGTGACAGTGATCATATGACAACTGTGACAGAAATGCCATGCACTCAACTCCATTGCAAACCTTAAATTTTGCACGTATACATATCAATAAAATGGGGGGAAAAAGAAATGCCATGCAGTTGCTGAAACTGCTACCCTGGCATCACTGAACCTCTGAACAACTCACCAACAATAACCTATTTTCAGAAAAAAATATAGTCGCTATTTACTTAATCCAGGGGTCTCAAAATCTTGGCTGCAGACTGGTAATGGTCCACGGCCTCGGAAGAACAGGGCTGCTGGGACAGGTAAGCTGCAAGCAGGAGGTGAAAGGAAAGTAAAGCCCCGCCTCCTGTCAGCATGCTCCTATTGGGTTCTAATGCCGCTGCTGATCTGACAGGAGGCAGGGCTTTGCTTCCCACTCCCCACCTGCTGATGCCGCTGTCACCATTCAATCCTGTCCCCCAACAACCTACTACATAGTAAGTACTCCCCTGCTTCCTGGGAGAATAGACTTTAACTAAACTAGTCCATGGTGATAAAAAAAAGTTGGGGACTATTGAGATCCATTTTTTTTTTCTCTCACTGGAAGCTTAATGCATTCGTACAAGCCAGCTTCCCATCACTCTAACAAATACCTGAGATAATCAACTTAAAAAGAGGAAAGGTTTATTTTAGCTCACAATTTCAGGGGTTCCAGTCCACAGGCACTTGGCATTGTTGCTTTGGGCTTGTGGCAGCACAGTACACAACCACGGAGCAATGGAGCACCTGGTCCAGGAGGCCTGTTCAAGCAAAGAAAACAAAGAGAGGAAAACAGGAAGGGCCACAATCCCAATATCTCTACCAAAGGCATGCCCCTAATGGCCTAAACAACCTCCCAAGGTTTTACCTTCTAAAAGCTCCATCTCATCCCCACAGGCTGGACACCAAGCCTTCAATGTGTGAGTCTTTGGAAGATATTCCAGATCCAAACTATAGCAGGCTTTCTTATTGATTTAGGACCTCCTATTTCCATACTGTGACTCTTTCAAAATATAAAGGAATAAAAAGGAACAGGCATCAAATCAGTAAGGGCAGCACATTAGAATTTTCTAACAAAGAGTTCCCTAAATAGTTTGTCCATGCCCAGAGGTCATCCACGCGTCACTGCTGTTGTTCCCACAGTTGGCCAGGTCAGCATTTCTGCAATCCTATGGATGCAATGCAATCACCAATGAAGCCACGTGCCAGTTGCTTCTGATCAAACCACCGTGAAGGGGAGGAAGAGAAGTGGGAAAGATAAAACAATAGAATAATAAAGTAACTAAGCCTATAATTGCATAGGCAGAGATGAAAGGCCTCCTTAATAAGCAAAATTTCTAAGTGGCTCAAACGGGAGAGCAATAACAAAGACAGAAATGGTCCTCTAATTTGCTTTTGTCTCTTCCTGTGACAAGTCTCGATCTCAACAACTCAATCTGCTGTCACTTTGAGAACTTTCTCCCAAGGAAGGGAACTGAAGATGGTACAAGAATAAGTTTTGTATTTTCCAAGCCACTTTCATTTTTGTTATGTTAACCGGTGATATTGGTGCCTGCTCTGCCAATCTAAAGCATACCTATGTGGTGACACAGGTTGGTGTGTGACCAAACAACTGGGTGCCGTAGCCTAGCCACACTGACAGACAAAATTAGCCATTATGTGAACGATAAAGCTTTTTGCAATTTTTATCTTCCTGAACACGAGCCCTCTGGAGCAGTAAAGATACACTAATAAGACAGTGGAATGGGAAAGCCATGTTAGCATACACAGCAGGCTGGGGCAGTAGACGAAATTAATTTCCAACTTTTTTGATATTGTAGCTTACATATTGTATATTCAATATGTATTATCATGGCATCTACATTGTATCCATCCATATTTACAACAACTATTTAGATTCGCTCTCCATTTAACTCCATCCAGTCCATTCCGTATTTTCAGTTCTCACATTCAAAACCAGAGAACGTGAAACCCAGGGAACACAACACTCAAAGGGAAAAGAGAGACACGATTTCAATGTTTTCAGGGAAAGAGTTCAGATAAGCTCTTGCAAAATTTCTATCTTTTGTATTTATTTTAAAAAATAGGTGTTATAACTTCTTAAAATTTCTGCTCTTGTATTTTTTTTTTTACTCATGGTTGGAGTACACTTTACTTTTGTAAGAGGGAGAAAACAGCAAGTACCTTTAGCCAAGTTTGTAGGGGGCAGAGTGGGAAAGACGCTAAAGATTACATACCACCATATTTACATTCGAAGCTCAAGTCTCAGGCTCCACAGTCTGTGTGTGTGTGGGTGTGTATGTGTGTGTGTGTGTGTGTGTGTGTGTGTGTGTGTGTGAGCATGTGTGCTCGTGTGTTTGTGAGAAGGAGAAAGACTCTGAAAGGCTGAAGTCAAAACTGTCTTTATGCACAGAGCATGCACTCATGGGCACTTGGACACTTTTGCTGCTAATGTGACTTTGAGAATACATTGTTTTTACTCTTCTGGCCCTGTCCTGCTCTAGTACATGGTTTGACTGCTCACTGCAAGAACTGGTACAGGCAGGATAACGTTCTAAATTGAGATCACATTTTCCAGGAAGTAGGGAGGTCCTCTCCCCACTTCCTTCCCTTTGAAGCAAAAGACAATAAAAAAGAATAAATACCACATGGATAGATATGTAGATGCCTGCTGTTTCTTTTCAGATCAAGGGCTTTTCCACCCACTCCCAGATTTCCATGACATCTACAAGTGGTGTGAAGTACTGAGAGCCAGGGGAAAAGAACAACAAAGGGTATGCAAATGTCAACAATCAGAAAACTTGCTAGCCAACAATATATTATAAAATTTATTTTGTAGGGCTGGAGAATCGGCTCAGTGGTTAAAGTGCTTGCCTACCAAGTACTTAGGCAAGCACTAAGTACCTGAGTTCAATTCCCCAGCAACACATAAGCCAGGCATGGTGGTGCACGCCTATAATTCCAGCACTCAAGAGGCTGAGACAAGAGGATTGCTGTGAGTCCAAGGCCAGCCTGGGATCAGTGAGCTCAGGACCAGCCTGGGCTATACAGAGAGACCCTGTCTCTAAAAAAATTTATTTTGTAACCTTAAATCGCTAATAATATCCTTCCTCCCAAGAAACATCCCATAGAAGTCACCGAGGCAATTCTGAGAGATGGGCAATTTTGGAGAAATTATTCTCACTTGCCCAAAGCTGGCAATGAATAAACTTTTTTTTTTTCTTACTACAATGAGTGGTCTCTTTGATTTGGGCTAGTGGCGAGCAGAGGGACCAAGAGTGAAATTGGCCTTTGGTCAACCAGTAACATTTTCAGTACTCCTGATGGGACTTCAGTCCTAACTCTAAGAAGTCAGTCCCCACCCCATGCCCCATCCCTCACCCCAGTTTACGACTAGGAGGCAGACATTCAGGGTGAAGGATTAGCTGCTCACAGTGACATGACCGCCCATCAAGATGTCAGGGAGACTTCAGCAGCTACCAGAGTCATTGGTTTCACCCTGAGAATTTGCTTTTCTTTTCTGATTATGGTATCATCTGCCATTAATGCCATTGGTATAGGAGAAGGATCATCTGTGGGGGCCAATGAATCCAAAATCCTGGTTGCCTGCTGGAAAGATACCCCCAGGAGTCTTGAATATTTTGACCTGTTCTTTAGGTCTGTCTGACACCGTGCCATCTGGGCAAGATGGTGCTCACCACTTTGGCAAACTTTGGCCACCCAGTTTGGGATATTGTTATAAAAAGAACCTCTGAGACAGAAAATACTCCAGGAATATGTCAGCTCAGGCTGTGTGTTCTCTTGGGTATTCTGGCTTTTCCCTCCTTCCTTTAACTACATTTATTTTTCGATACCATAAAAAAACTAAGGCTGTTGAAGCTGCATCAACTTCTTGTCACTACAGAAATGTAAGCAAAGTGGAGTCTTCCTCTTTAAGAACTTGGGGAGCACTCAGTCTGGTAATTGAGAAGTTTTAAATCCACCAAGGGCCTTATCCCTCCTCTTACCTGTACAGGGGGCTTGAACCGCAGGCTCTGGGGTTAAGGGTCTAGGTTGCTGGAGACTGAGCTGATTGTGACAACGCATTTTTTACCTGTGTGTGAGAAGTGGATGGCCACGTTCTAGTTACTATGAATGGCCCAACCTTTAGCAGAGATTTTTAAAACTTGTGGCAAATTAAAACAAAAAAGAAAAGACGATTACAACAGATCAAAGTGATGACTGGCTTTTGATGTAAATTACCTTGCTGCAAAATTGGACTTGCAGATTGAGAAGTACCACTCAGAAATTAATACTATAACCTTTAAATAAATCTGAGTTTTTGTCTTTGTATTTTGTATAGTGTATTTATGTCACATATTTTTGTGTTTGTGAATTGCCCAAATGGTCCCAGATTGATTTTGGAGATAGAAGAGCATTCTTTAAAAAGAAGGGAACTGAAGCTAGTAAACACGTTCCATCTGTATGGACCTGTTGGGATTAGAGTGTTGTGTGCTGTGTGTGGTAATCATCTACCACATCATCTATTTTGTGAGTCTCTCTCTCTCTCTCATTTCTTGAGCTCATGTCAGTTTTGTCTTAGTTACTAATTGGTGTGACTGAATACCTGACATCCACACCTTAAGAGAGAGAAGATTTATTTCAGGTCACAGCTTCAGCAGGTTTCAGTCCATTCACGGGGACTGGCAATATTGGAAACGCATGGCAGAGGCTCAGCCAGAGGCCCAGCCAGAGGCCCAGCCAGAAGAATAGTCATTCCCAGCATGGCAGACACAAAGCCAAGTGAACAAGGAAGGGCAAAGCTAGCATATATTGTTCCAGGTCGTGTCTTAGTGATCCACCCCTTCTGGTTCAAGGCCCACTGTTTTGCCCATTCCACCCAGGCCCCATCTCTGAACCACACGTGTCCCACTGATATTCCACAACATCCAAATGTATGAGGCTTTGGGGGGACAGTCCAGATCCAAACCGTGGCAAGTTTCTTCTGATTCTGTTAAGGCTCACAAAAAATTGTCATAAAAATATTCTATGATTGCTAAACTAACTTGAGACCTTAAAAAATTAAAAACTATTAGGCTCTAGGTATCCATAAACTTTCAAATAAAAATCTTAAGAATTTGGTACCGTAAGGGCTATAAATTTAAGTTAATATGTATGATTTTGTGTACTAATCTTTGGGCACACATGATTCTCAACACTCTATGTAAGTTGGCCTATAGATAAGTAACCCAGTGCCTTTTAATTATATGGCTTAAAAAATAGGTAAATTAGGTTGGTTGGTAAAGTAAAAAATAAAGATGTCCTTAATATTACAATTAGGTTATTGGCTAACCAAAATAACATTTATTTTTAAAATTAAAAATGCAAGTAATAGAGAAAATGTTAAGTATGCTTGTCTAATGTTTTGTTTCTCAAAAATAATTTAAAATACTTGTTGAGTAAATAAAAATGAGATTAATACTTATAAATATTGTATCATAACATATGGGTCATCAGTTATTAAGTTTAAGTCTTCATGGCTTCTAGGGATATAGAAACTGGAGTTATTAAATATGTTTTCAAGAAGTATTAATATACATAAAGGTTTAAGATTGCTTTCTTACATTTATTCTCTAATTAAAGCAGAATATGTAATTAAGTTACCTATAATTGAAGCTATATAGGTTTTTGATTAAAAGTATAATATATAAATGCAAAACCAAAGTCTCACCATCTCCTGTATGAGGTTACTTGGTTCTTGGTAATGATTTCAAAAGCTGGCCTACATTATCAGGATAATTAAGTTGTTTTCTTTTGTCTTATGTTGTTGTGCTCCTGATCACAAAAAAAATCTCCGTTTTAAGAGAGTTAAAGTTTGTTTAAATTTTAGCTTGTAAAAATCCTGTCAATAATCAGCTTACAACTGGATTATAGCAGAGACTAGAGACTCAAGGACTTGAAATATGTATTCATTTAGGTTAAAATATGCTGTCTGAGCTTTGCCTAATGTTAAGTTTATAGAATAAAGTTGTTTCAGTTTAATACATACAAAGTAACCAATAAATGTTCTGTTTTATACAAAACATATTACATCTGAATCTTAAACACATAAAGTGATTAAATTTTTTAGCATCTTTCCTTTTTGTATTTAGTACAATTCAATCTTGCCAGTTAAAATAGAATTTACATTTATTGGCTTGAACTAGACAAACATTTTTGTTACTGTATAAAAATATATATGGTAATAGTCTATTTGTGGCCAAGTTCAAGGTTTCCTAGGCTAGAAGATCTAAAATAATTCTTTAATTCTTTTGTGTGTATCAGTGCTACTAAATCTTGTAGATTTGTTGAGTATACATTTGTATGATTGTAACTCTACTGCTAAGCCAAAGATGCTAAATTCGGCCTTGAAGATGAGGCTAAGGTTAAAGATCAGTCACATATCAGGTACATTCTATTTAAAATTTAAAATTAAAGAACTGGAGGAACAGTACAGTGCTGAAGCCCTTACCTAGCAACTGCAAAGCCCTAGGTTGGATTCCCCAGCACCATATAAACTGGGTGTGGTGGCACATGGCTATAAAACTAGCACTCAAGAGGCAGAGACAGGAGAATCGCAGGGTGTTTAAGACCAGCCTGGGCTACGCAGTAAGTGCAGGACCATTCTGGACTAGAGAGAGATACCCAGTCTCAAAAAAAAAAAATTGAAATTACAAATCTAGATAAAAATTAAATGTACGGTCCTTGGTATGATAATCTCATCATGATTATCATGCTAAAATTCCAGATTTGCTTTGTCATTTGTTTTTTTTTTTTAATAAAGCTTTGAAACTATTACTCCATTAACAGGCTACAGGTGTATGGCTTCTGACAGGCATAAACATAATGTTACCTTGGCAAACCATCATCTATGGGACAGATAAATTCCAATGACAACCATCATTAAATAGTTAACAATTCTCTGGTAACACTTTTTGTTTAGTATTTACCTTTTACCAGGAAAAAAATTCACAGGCTTACAGAAATTTGATTAACTTTTTAATTTTTTGCTTGTTATGGCTGTGAAGATTAAAAAATCAAAATTGGTTGAGCTTAAACAACGTAATGTACTTGTCAATGTAATGTACTTGGTTGACTGGGCATTTTTCTCCTTAAAGGTTTAACTTGTGATGTTTTTAAAAATCAACTAAAATGACATTGTGAGTGATGGAATGTAGAGCTATAATGCTGAGGCCTTAAATGTAACTCTTTAAGAGGATTGGTTTCTTGACAAAAAATGATTTAGGACATTGGTGACATTGGCTGCACTTGAGTGTTTTAAATTCTTAAAAAGGATGTAATGATGTCTATTAAAATTAAGTGCATATATAAATAAAATATCTGCAGCAGTTGTATTTAGGTTAAAATACTAAAAGCTTTTGCTAAAAGTAAGTCTTGTTTTCTTTACTTCTTAAAATTCTTAAATAATGTATCAGAATATAATGCATGAAAATGTCAGACTATTTTGATTTTTAACAAGGATTGAGTTATTGATCTGTTCTCGGTAAAACTTAGGGAAAAGCTAACTCTTAAAGCATATTTTCACTTTTGGCAAAATAATTTTTTGTGTATTTCACTGTTTTATTAGGTTTTGAATATCAAACAAAATAATCAATATTAATTTAATAGGTGAGTTTTCTCCAATATCCATTTTGAGGTTCTGTTTTATAATTCTACAATTCTGATTATATAAATTGCTATTGTATCAATCATGCCTTATTCTTAAAAATATAATTGTCTTGGTATAATACAGCCAATAATAACTATTGTAGTATGTTGTAAAAGTAACTAAGATGTTTTGCTAAATTATTGTCTTGTAGATATTTTGCTGGCAAAAGCCATGACAGACAGCTGAGGATTAATAAAAAATAATTTTTTGTATATTCTTAGCTTAAAATAGAAATTAATTCTTGTACTTTGTTAAAAGGTTTAGAATTCTGTTAGACCCACAAAATTCTAAGGGTGTAACTGAGCTATCATTGGTGGGTTTTAATAAGTAAGTTAACATAATTTAATACATACCTGTACAGACTAAACTTACTTTGTCTTACTGTTTTATATTGGCTTGTAAGTTTTATGGATTGCCAAATCCTAATCATTTTCTGACACTGACTGAAAAATAGACTTTTATTTTACACCATGCCTGGCTTAAAATAAATAGACTTGACAATGGATTCTAAATAAGCCAAACCTCAGCGCCATTTTTTAAAAAATCAATAAATCTCAGATAAAACCCAGCAATGTGGCCATAAGGATTTATGACATCATTCTTTTCCAAGGTGAATGAACAAAAACCCAATTTGGAGTATCTGGTCAATTAACATATGGAGAATTATCTTGGCCTTGAAGAACAAGGCTGCAGATGACCAATCAAAAAAGACATTGAAAAGGGAAAAGTATCTTAGTCACGTTCTCATTGGTAGGAAACAATTTAAGGGAAGAAACGTTTATTTTAGCTCACATTTCAGAGGTCTCAGTCCATTCATGGTTGGCTGGCAATGGCAGCATGGCAGAAAGGTCTCTGGGAGAACAGCTGCTCACAGCATCGCAAGAGGAAGGAGACGAGTAGAGCAGAAGCCAGGGCAAGAATATATTCTTCCAGGTCACGATCTCCATGATCCGCCCCTCCCAACCTGGCCCATCCCTTAACAGCATGTGAAACCCAGACTGGTCCACTTGAGTCGATTAACTCCCACAATCCAATCACCTTCCACATACATGAGGTGTTTGGAAGACATTCCGGACCCAATTTGTAACACAGAAGATGAATTTGGAGACCAATGGGAAGAATATGAACCTTCTCAAATTGATACCTGGTGTTACAGAGATTAAAGATGGGCTCATACTCATCATTGTCAGAGGCCACACCTCTCAGTAAATGTAAATGCTAAATCAGCAGTCAAATTTCTTACTAACTGACAGTATAAAGCAGAAGTGGTGCTGATATAGGCAGGATAGCATTTGAAATTAAAGGTTACATTTTCCACGGAGTGGAGAGGTCTTCTACCCTTTCCCGTTCCTTGGAAGCAAAGGACAACAACAGAAGTGTAGGTTTATCAGAAGTATTGATATGCAGGAGTGTGCTGGAGAAAGGAGAGCAGGCCCTACTTAGATCCAGGACTCCCCACCCTACCACCACCTAGAGGCTTCGATGACATCCGCAAGCAAGTAATGTGAAGGGCTGAGAGAGGGGAACAGGGCAACAAAAGCTCTGCAAATGGGACAGTCAGAAAACTTGCTAGCCAACAAAAGATTGTCAAATTTATTTTGTAACTTCTCCCCATTTTATTAATACATATATAATATACACACATATATATACATTTATATATATTAATAAATGCATATATATGTAATACATAATATTTACATTGACCTTGAGTATTTTGTGCACATATATATCTCATCAAAATTACAATCTCTTCCCTTCCCCCTTTTTGACCCTCATAAAACCCCTTTTCCTCCCTAACTCCTATCACCCCATTTGTTTTTGTTTTGTTTTGTTTTTATACATATCATCACCCTTTCTCCTTCCTACACTTTCATCCCACCTTTCCCTTTCCCTCTCTATAAATTTATCTTACTTTATTCTGTAAATATGTATTTGTTCACATATATATTTAATGATTTGGTTTTCTCCTATTAGAGAAACCATATAATATTTAACTTTCTGAGTTTGATTCATTTTGCTGAGCATCATGGCCTCAAGGCGCATCCATTTTCCTAACAAATGTCTCAAACGTGTCATTTTTTTAATGGCAGAGTAGTACACCATTTTGTATATATATACACCACATCTTCTTTATTCAGTCATCTGTACTCCAGCATAGTGTGTTTTTTCAAGATTTGGCTATTATCAACTGTGCTGCTATACAAAAGACATTCAGATTGTCAT
The DNA here is from genome assembly GCA_004027205.1 of Ctenodactylus gundi. Lineage (NCBI taxonomy): Eukaryota > Metazoa > Chordata > Mammalia > Rodentia > Ctenodactylidae > Ctenodactylus > Ctenodactylus gundi. The sequence continues at coordinate 124,249 of PVKB01004312.1, read as the reverse complement.
TACATCAATCAGATTTCTTAGGCAAACTTATATCAAAGACCAAATAAATGAATATCTACATTAAATGAACTTAAGTCTATACCTCAAAAGTATATCATATGATGGACAGGGAGAGGGTGGGAGGGTAGTAAATGGGAAGGGATTGTGAAGTCGATATGATACGTAGATGTACGAAACACCCAAATTCACTGTAAATACTATGTATTACATTTGTATATTAAAAATAGTGGGGGAAAAAGTATATCATATGTAAAGCAATAGATATAATGGCATACTTAGCTATTTTAGAATTTTTTAAAGAGTTCTTTCCCAAAGAGGAGCAGGAAGAAATGAGTAATATCAGTATTAAAGATCTAGTTATAGGGCATGAAATTGAGACATAAAATTCAAGAGTCACAGGTTGAACTAACAAACAACTGAGTTCTTAGCCAATGGATTAAGGTTACTTGATCTTTTATCTTTACCACTCAATGAAAGCATCAGGGAAAAGACCCCAAAAACCACTTATTTACCAACTCTTATTAAAAATATTCCAAATCTTATGTCACTTCACCCCCAGCTAAATATCTATACACATCATACACATAAAAAAGTTTTATAGATTATTATATTAATTCTGCATTTGAATATAAATATTATGTTTTGCAAACTCATATGCTAATAAAAATAATTATGGGGAAAGTTTCACAGATTTAATTAGAATACTGATACTGTTTTAGTGTGATACTGATCAAATGATTGATGTCTACTTTTTTGTTACACTTTCTCTTTGGATGTATTTTTCCTCTATGTTCTTTGGTGCTGCTTGTCTTGGTCTCTTTCAAAGATTCTTTTGAGTATTTTCTGCAATGCTGGGCTAGTGGTCACATTTTTTAGGGATTCTTGGTCATGAAAAATTTTTACTTCTTCAATTTTCAGGGATAATTTTGCTGGATACAACAACCTGGGTTGACTTTTGCTGTCTTTTAAGGTTTGAAATATTTTGCTCCAGACTCTCTTGGCCTTTGAAGTTTGCATTGAGAAATCTGCTTTTAATATTCTCTCTTTATGTTATATGCTTTCTCACTTTCTTCCCTATGAGTTTCACTATTTCAGGGCCCATGACATTAGTTTCTGCAGTGTCCTGTAACCTTGTCTTCTTCCCATGTTTCTGTCATTAAGGGACTTCACTTTAAGACCTAAATTAGAGGTTTCTTTGAATGGATATGAGAATGTGGGGGAGGGCAGCCAAAATTTGTCTGAGTTCTGTGCTTGAAATAGGCAGTGAGGAAAGTCCTGACAGTTTGATGGCATCTGAAGTGTCTTGATCACAGCCAGCCCCCTCAGCAAAGCTTTTCTACCTGTTCTGGCTTACCTCCCCCAAGGGTGGGGCTCTCTGCCCTCAGAGGTGCTCCCACCACGCCTGAGCCATTCAGGGGGTCAGTGGCCTTTCCTCTCCACAACTGTCGCTGGTGCCAGTTTCTTCCTAGGCACTCTTAAGAGTGACCCCAAAAGCCTTGATGTCTTTTCCTAGCCTGCTTTTACTCTAAAAAGTTCAGTCTTAGGTTCTTTATTTTTAAAATGGCTTCTGGTTATATCACTGCCTATTATGGCTGCCAAGTGCTGCTTCTTGCCTAGGTTCTGGGAGGTCTTTTCAAGGGTAAGCTCATATTGAATTTCCAGTTTGCACTACCCACAGACTTGGTCTGGAGGCAGGGTCTACCAGCTGCTGTCAATTCCCGCTTCTCCTGGATCCATGCTTGCCTCTGTCAGAGTTACAAGGCTCTGGGCTTTCCTTCATCTGCGGATGCTGGAGGCTCCGGCCACTCTAATTCAGCTTGGGGCTGCTTCCTGGGCTGCTATTTTCCTCTGCTTCTTATGTGTCTTCAGGATTTTTGATCTTCTTATGACCTCCTTCCAATTGTTGGGGAGCTCCTTCCTCTTCTAGCTAAGTTGAATAGGCAGTTTTAAATTATAATCTCAACTTTTTAAATGAGTCCCTGAGGAGACATTGTGTAGCTCTGTTACTTGGCTCCTGTTTTGACAGGAAGTCCCCTGTGTTGTAACTTTAAGCCAGTCATTCCCTCTCCCCTCTGACCCCGCCCATGTAAGTCCCTGGTTCTCAGTGACAAGACAAAGAAGTGAGCAATTATAGAGAAATTATTCTTACTATCTTCCCTAAAGCTGGCTTTGGATAGACTCTTTTTCTATTTACTAATGATGAGAGGTCTCCTTGATTTGAGAGCAGATGGGCCCATAATTAAATTAGTCTTTAATCAGCTAGTAACAGAATTTCCCAAAGATCCTCCAACTCTTCCACAGGAAGCATCAACATGTATGCACAACCTCAGGTTCTTTGATTCCCTTCCCTCAAAATCCTCACCTTGTTATTTTGACCAGACCTAGATTAGTATGTGGTACTTCTGACCCAATCCTAACCAAGTGTCATCTCCTTTCTACCTCAATCGAAAGATTTGGCTTAAACAAAATTTCTAGTTTTTAAAAAATTCTGATCTTACTTCCCTGCCTCTGAGACACTGATAAAGGTCTATGAGGTGGTGGTCTCCTTTCTAGCAATCGGCAATAAACTAAACTTTGCCCTATCAATGTACTGTGCTGGTGATATGCAGAGATCCAGCAATTGATAGGATCTACATGTTCTTCACCTTGAGAGCCTCAAGCTGTTCCTCAGGAACATTGTACCAGCTGGTATTCTTACCACCACTGCACAGAGCATCCATTTTTTAACCTCTCGTCAACACATTTTTTTCACTTCTTCTCTTACGTATTTGCCAATAGGAGAAGCAAAGGAACCAAACCCTCATTGATACATGTATTTATTTAATATTTGTATATATGAACCATTAATTATAAACTGTGAAATCAGATACTGTGAATCCTCTTACTGCAGTCATGTTAAACCTGTACCTTAGATTCCACTTCTGTATTAGTCTAAGACTGTGTTAGTCAAGGTTCTCCAGTAAGAAAGAAAGAGAGAGAAAGAGAGACTGAAATAATTACTGTAAGAAAATGATTTATATACCTAAGATCAACAGTTAGCAAGCCAAAAACCCAGGAGAACTCTGTGTAATTCCAGCCTAAGTCTTAAGGCCAGAGGACCAGAACAGCTGATGTAATTCTTATCTATGTCTGAGTCAGGGATAGGAAAAGACCAACGTGCCAGGTCTGAAACAGTCAGGTAGAGAGAAAAAGAATTCTTCCATACTCAGCCTTTTGTTTATCCAGACCCTCAATGTGCTGGATAAAGAAGTCCAGCCCAATAATAATAAAGCAATTTGCTTTATTCAGTTTCAATAATTTTATCCAGAAATATCCTCACACACACCCATCTGGAAATACTATTTATCCAAATATCTGGGTTTCCATCCTGTGGTTCAATTTGACATATAAAGTTAACCTTCCCGGGAATATTGTTTCTGCTATAGAAAAGACTTGTGTTGGGAATTAAACAGCACAGATAAAGTGTTTGGAACAGTGCTAGGCATCTAGCAGGCACACAATAAGTTATTTAAGAAATGAAATTAAATAGCAAAAGTCATTTTGTGTCAGAAAAGGAAGATTTTATTGCAAGTGCTGATGTTTAACCTCTTGAAAGCCTTTTATGTCATCATTTCTGCTCACTCTCATGTCTAGTATTGCACAATGGCACAATTAATAAGACAGTTCTAGACATGTCCTCAGAGGGCAAGCATGGCCTTATCATGGGAGAAGGCCAGTGCTGGATCCCATGAAGATGCCTGGCGTCAGTCAAGGTCTCCCCAGCTGCTGCCTGGGTGGTGCTCCCGACCCCAGTGGGAAACGGAGAAGCAGTGCATGAGCTCATGTTGGCTTGCGATCCAACCATTCTAGGTAAAAATTCAAATGCTTTAGGCCTGTCTATCAGATGAATTAACCCAAATGACAATTTGCAGAGAAGGGAATGAGGGCTCTGGCTAGGGCAGGAAAGAAGAACCCTTGGCCAGGGGAGGTCCCCCGCGACGGCACAACCAGCCCTCAGCTCCCAGGAAGAGCATAAAACTGCAGCACTTGTTCTTCCACAAGTTAGACCCCTGCTTCTTCAGCAGGGGTCTACCACATTCTAGTCTTCCTGTACATAGCCCGAATTGTAATAGATATTGGCAATCTCAGCCTCCTGATGAAAGTGCTTCAAGGACTCCCAGTCCCACCACTTGAGTTTAACTTTAAATTTCTTATGATACCAAAAATACACATGCATACCCATGTTTATAGCAGCACAAGTCATAATGGCCAAATTCTGGAAACAACCTACCTGCCTACCAGTACAGGAATGGTTAAGGAAGATGTGGCACCTATACACAATGGAATACTATGCAGCCATAAGGAAAGACACCTATGAAGCATTTGAACAAAAATGGGACCAACTTGAGTCAACAATGCTTAGTGAAATGGATCAAATGCAAAAGACTAACTATAGACGGGCATCCCTCTTACGAAACACACACAAAAAAAACCAGCATACAAAGGCCCCCAAATGAGAGAGAGGGTAGAGGCAATGGTCAGCTAGGAAAGGGGTGAACCTCTGAAAGGGGGGTGGGGGGCAGAGACGATCACTGATTCTCCAAATTCCATGTCTCTAATGTGTTATAAAATTTCAAAGTCATATATGTATAGATTTTAAATACAAATAATTAAAAAATACAGGAAGAATTAACAAAACCATGGTTACCAGGTGTCTTAGTTACTTTTTTGTTGCTGTGAATCAATACCTGACATCCACAAATTTAGGGGAGGAAAGGTTTATTTTAGTTCACCTTTTCAGAAGGTCACAGTCCATTCAGGGGTGGCCGACAGCAATGGAAGTACATGACAGAGGCAGAGGTAGAGCCAGTTTCTCATGACATCACAAACAGGAAGCCAAATTGAGACTAGTTGAGACTAGTCCCAGTCCCAGTCCTAGTCCTCAAGGAAGGCAGGATGCAGCTTATATTTCCTTCCAGGTCTCCGCCCAGTGATTAGCCCCTCCTGGATCCTGGTATGGAAGGTGTGGCAACTACACACCACTAATCCTAACTTACACGCCTGTAATCCACCCCTCCAGACTAGGCCCCAATCTATCAACAGCACATGGTTCCACAAACAATCCATTACCACTTAAATACATCAGACTTTTGGGGGACATTCCAGAGCCAAGCCACAATACCAGAGGAGACAGAAAAAAAGATAAATGTCAGATGCCAAAAGTAGAGGATACATAGGGTGACTAATTCCAGCAATCTAGTGTACAGATAATAAAATTGGACTGCATTTGGGATTCATATTCAATGAGTAGATTTTAGGTGCTCCTTCTACAGGGTGTCAAATGAATAACTATGCAGAAGATGACAATGATAATTTTCTTCAATATCATAAACATTTTATTGTATATGTGTATCCCTTAATATCATGTTGTATTCCTTAAACATATACATTAAATATTGTTAAAATAAATTTTTAATAAGGCATCTACTGTCCAAAATATCTGGGCTCTATGTCCCCCTTCTCCCTCTCTCAGATCTCAGTAAAAACATACCTCACCCCTGTCGTATTCATGATACTTCAAGAATTCTCTGCCAGGAGAACTCTACAGGGATGTGAGGCCCAAGTCCTGGGGACATTAGACAGTCACATTGGTGACCCTAACTTCTGTGTCTCTGCCAAATGACACTCTTTCTACTGTATGACACCCACTAGGTAAAACTATAAATTGTAAGTTGTACACCCACCCAAATACTCAGAGATAAAGGACACCATGTCAGATTGTAAAAAAGAGAAGAACTTCAGGTGGAATGCCTATGGGTGTTTATCATCATTTTACTTATTACTTAATGAATTTCTGTTTTCTTTGTATTGATAGGCTCTGTTTCATTCTGGTATCACAGTTCAAGCATGTATTTTGCTTAGCAAGAGCGCTCAGCAGGATAAAGGTGAAGTCACAACCCAAAGGAGAAGAAATTCAGGGGGAAGAAGCATGGGCAGGTGGGAAGTTAAGAGGATTACCAGCTCAACTTCCTGCCACCCTTCACTCCTCTTTCTCTAATGTGCTCAGGGGCCTGCAAGTCCCCAGCCAGTGATTCACCGAGAGGACTCACAGGGTCCTTCCTGTGTTGGCACTCCTGGTGAAAGTCCAAGTGTTCAACATAAACACATTCAGTTTAGGCAGCATGAGTCAATTATCAGTTAGTGTGAGGAAAGCCTCTTCAAGCTAAGTTTCCAGGTGCTGGTCAACAGCCAGCCCTGTGAGCAGCCCTTTCTAAGGGCAGCACTGTTCTGTAAGTCCACCTCCCTCTACACAGGAGCATCTGTACAATACCACTTTTCACTGGGACCCCACAGAAGAGGGCAAACAAATTTGTGTGGCGAAGTCTCTCACACATTTCAGGCCAACTTCTCTCGAGGCCCCAAAAGACCTGACAAGACTTACTCAGCACAGCCCACCTGCCCCAGCTTCTCCATCTGACGCCCTCTCCTCCACAGAGTGTGAGGTCAGGAGCACCTGCGGAGTGTGTTTAACGTTGTCTCTGACTTTGGGGAGTGAGTGTGTAAGCCCACGGACCATCCCTTTCCCGATAGATGAAAACATGCCCATTTGTCAGGTATTTCCTGAGCACCTCAGAGCGCAGATAGGAGCCACAGAAACCTCAGACAGTGGGGTTGGAAACAGCAAATGGTTGTAGCACAAAGAACCCTATTTTAAGGGGTAGATCAATCAGTCACACCCAGAAGCATAAGGCAGGGGTGGAGGGAGACTCTGGGGGGTCTGGGTTCAGGCTCTGGACTTGCTCTTTGCTAACCGTGAGCCCCTAGGGTACGTATGTACAAAGAGGGGTAACCAGCTCCAGCCCATGTTTGTAGGACTTTAAGAGATACCCAATGTAAAATGCTAGTTCCCCTTTCTTTCTTCCTAAAGGACTCCAAATCTGTCCTGGTCCTCTTAATAGCTAAAGTTCATCATAAAGTTCTACTGCTGAAGGCAGTAGAAGGCAACTCTCTCATGTGAATGGTAACCTTGCTCATCCCCAGCATGGGTTGTCGGCTCAGACAAGGGTTGCTGCTCAGCTGGGAAGAACTCTAAATACAAGTTCCCACAGAAATTCCAGACCCCAGAAAGCTAGGCTTGAAAGAGAAAATATTTAAATGAAGTTAAGTGTTGATTATCATCAGCAAATGCTTATTATAGCTCCAATCTTAGGATGATAACAGTGAAGACCCCAGAAGTGGGAGACAAGACCTAGCGGTCTCTGCTCGAAGGAAATTCAGCTTCAATTAGGACAGAAGCTCAGAAACTGGGCACAGTGAGATGACTCTACTGAGTAGGGTAACATTATAAGGGAACAGTTCCACAGGGTGCTAAAATTACAGTGAGAAAAGGGGCAAGATATTCGCTAGGCCTTTGTGGTCAGTAGCCAATGAGAGGCCTCTCCGTGATCCCTGCCTCCTGGTTTTCACTTCCTTAAGAACACCTTCCCATGTGGCCGGGACTTACACACTTCCTTCTGACAGAATATTAGTGAAGTCATTGACCATCACTCCATTATTAGATTCTAGAAAGACTGTGCCCTCCATCTTGAGATAAGCCTTTCACCTTCCATTTCTCTCCTCCACTACTTGCTCTGAGAGAATCCAGGTGCCATCTTGAGAGATGCCCTAAAGTAAGGACAGAAAGAAGCCTCCCACCCTCAGCTAGCTAGTGAGAAGCAGACAATGCGAGTGACCCACGAGGGAGTTTGAAATCAGACCCTTGCTCACGGAAGTGAGACCACAGCCCTGCCTGACATTTTTCAACCTTACAAAAGATCTTGACCCAGAGGCACCTAGCTTCACTGTCCTTTTGTTTCTAACTCCCAGAAATTGTGAAGTAATTTGCGTTTGTTGGATTAAGCAGCAAAGTTTTGACGTTACTTGCTAGGCAAAAACAATAAACATAGCTGAGTAGGATGAGTAGGATTAAAAGGGATGAATGATACAAGAGAGAAATAGAATAGGGAGAGAACCTCTGCATACCTCTGCTCTTATCTGCTGCTTTGAAATAAAAGATGGGTTAAGAAGAGAAAGAAATATGTTTAGGAACACCTGTGGTATAACAAGAGCACACTCAAAGATACAGAACTCAACAAGGTAGCTTAGCAGCTGGTCACTGTAGTATTTCATCAAAGAACAGAATATCTATAGAGAACATCAGGGCAGAGGGTGGTGGTTTGGGTAGATTGTACCAGGACAAATACAGAAACACTAACAAAGAAAGTTTAGTTAATAAAGTTTGTTACGTGGCTCTTTGGGATTCTACTCCCTGGTTAATAAAGATCTAAAGTTGTTTCTAGTGATAACTTCTGTCCTTCTTGGCAGGAAGGAGAAAAGGGACACTTACTTTTTTTTTTTTTTTCACTGCTGAAATACAATTCTTGACACCCACAACTTAAGGGAGGAGAAGTTTATTTTAGCTCGCAGTTTCAGGGTATCTCAATCCATTCATGAGCAGCTGACAATGGCAGGAAGGATCTGGCAGAGATCAACTGCTTGTGCCATCATGAGAGGAAGAATCAGCATTTAGGAGAAGCTGAGGCAAGAGTATATTCTTCCAGGCTACACCCTCGGTAACCCATCCCTCCAACCAGGCTCCACCTCCTAACAGCATGTGAAATCCATAGACAATCCACATATGAATACACAAGACTGTTGGAACACCTTCCAGACACCAACTGCAACAGGCAACTTTGTCAATTTATGTCTTGTTCTTAGGCAAATAGACAAATGAAGACTGTTCCTTCCTTTGCAACTTTTTAATTGCCTTTAGAACAACAATTCCTGCATTAAAAAGACATAGAATCAAATGAGTGTGACAGTGGGAGTTATGGGGGGATGGGGAGGGTGTGGGAGGGCCAAAAAACGGGGAGGGAAAATGATCGTAATATTGATGTGAGATGTACGTGCATAAAATACTCAAGTTCATTTAAAACATTATGTACTGCATATATACTAATAAAAATTGTGGGAAAAAATAAAGAGACATATTTAGGACGGCATATTAAAACTTGTGTAACTTCTCAGGCCTGATCACACACAGCTCCAAAGGCTCTGCCCTCATAGGAAACTGCCTTCCCAATCCTGGGATTGGGGGCAGCCAGCCACCAGTGCAGTCTCTCGAGAGGGCTTTTAACAAGGTATCAGGTGCCTCTGGCAGTCCTGCTTCTCACATATTGACATTCCTGGGTCTCTATGTTGAAGGCTTCCACTGCTGTCTTTCTGGGTAGCACTAGGAAGCCTCCTTGAGTGGAACAGGGGAGGACACTCACTGCCCCTTGACATCTTAACTCAGCTCTTGTTGTTATTCCACTCTTAGAAATCTCTCCTCGACCCTTTCCTGAGACTTTGTTCAGGGCTCCTCCACAGTAAGATGTTCCCACATCTGTACTGACCAATTTGACCTTGGACTTCTGTGCTGTTTCGTGGGGAAATGGAATAAGGCTATTATGGTTTGGATCTGAAACATCCCCCAAAAGCCTCACGCATTTGGATGTTGTGAATTATCTATGGATTTAATATGCAGCTAAGAGACAGAGTCTGGTCAGGAGGGGTGGATTAAAGAGGGTGTAGCAGACTACTGAGAGTGTGTGTGGATCACTGAGGGCATAGCCTGCAAAGATAAACTCCTGCCCTGGCTTCTCCTCAGGCATTGATCCTTCCTCTTGTGATGCCATAAGAGGCTGCTCTCTGTCAGATTCTTTCACAATGCCACCACTGCCAGCCACCCATGGATGGCTGAGACCTCCGGAAACAGTGAGTTAAAAATCAACTTTTCCTCTCTTAAGTTGTGGGTGTCAGGTATTGTATCCCAGCAATGAAAAAGTAGCAAAGACAGCAACTGGTGACAGAGAAGTGGGATCATTGCTCTTACTTTAACTATGTGATTTAGAACTCTTTGTGACTGGTTTATGGGAGAAGTGTGGAAAGGTTTGAAGAGATTATCTACAAGAGACTTGGAATGCTATGATCCAAGCTTGATGGAAGACCCTGGCTACAGCTAAGAAGACCAAAATGTTGACTGAGTACAGATCAGAAAGGCTGGGCTTAGGTGGTTTCAGATGGGAAGGAAAACAGTGGCAATTGGTCTAGAAACCATGCATGATATGCTTCAGCAAAAAGAATGTCAGTATCTGGCTCTGTCCTGAGACTTTGTCTAAAATTGAGATTAAGGATAGTAGACTACTTAATCTGGCAGAGGAAATGTCAAGGCATCCCAATGTTTAGGTAGTCACATGGGTACTGCTTGCAGCATTTAGTTAGATCTATGCTAAGAATCAAAAAAATAGCAGAAGAAAAAGATGTAAAAAGTTTGCAATTTTGTCAGAAAGAAAATGACAGCAAAGTTGGAGCAAAAGTCCACAGGGCTTTTGAAGAAATTAGTGTTAAAAAAAAGTCAAGTACCTTGCATTAGGATTATAGGAAACATGCCTTGAGGGCATTTTAGAAACCAACAAGACTTCATCCTTTAACCCTTTGAAGGTGCAATGACAAAAGGCTTTGCTTTGAAAAGAGACCACCCCACAAGGCATTCTGCAGAACAACCTAGGAAAGTGAATTCCCAAGGAGTTCAGCTAAGAACTCCGAGGCCTGTGTGGCCATCTTCCAAGGAGTCCAGACTACCGCTCAAGCCAATGCCAGACCTTGGCATCATCCATGTGGTAGGGGCTTCACAGGCATGCAGAATACAAAGGTTATGAGGTCATCAAGGCTTCCACCCAAATTTCAGAGAAAGACCTGGAGGCTGGGCCATGTGCCGTGGGAGGGCAATACAAGAAGCTGTGGAAGAGAAGCTGAAGATGCACTGGAAACCCAACAAATCTGGTGATGAAAGGAACACGAATCCTCTGGACAGGAAGCCTCTAGGCTATGAGCAGAGCCAGCCCAAAGAGAAAGCATGAAGATAGTTTCCAGAGGCAATGCCACTTAGGTAGGACCACCTAGAGCCTTTGGAACTCATATTTCACAACAGTTCACACTGGGTGCTGAACATACAGCTACAAGATTTAGTGGAACTGAAGGATTTGGTATCTGCCGTGATGAATTTTGGTACTGCTTTAGTTCAGTTGCTTTCTATCCTCCTATTTCTCCCTTTTGAAATGGTAATGTTTGCCCATGCTGTTGTATATTGGAAGTGTTTAAATTTTCTTTGATTGTCACAGGAGCTCACAGCTAAGGGTTTACCTTGACTCTCAGAGGAGACTTTGAACTTGAACTTTTCAGCAGTGGTAGAACTCATAAAACTGGCAACTCTTAGAGATGGATTAGATGCATTTGGTGTACGGACATGGACATGAGCCTTTCAGGAGCCAGGAAGGAATACTAGGGCTTGGATCTAGAATGTACCCCCAAAAGCTTCATGGTTTTTGATGTAGTGGATTATCTATGGATTTCATGTGCTGCTGTGGTTTCGATCTGAAATGTCCCCCAAAAGCCTCATGTATCCGGATATTATGGGTTTTCTATGGAACCACGTGCTGCTAGGAGATGAGGGCCTAGTCTGGAGGGGGGAGGGGGATGATGGGCACATAAACTAAAATAAACTTTCCCTCCCCTAATCTGTGCATGTTGGGCATTCTGTCACAACAACAAAAAAGTAACTAAGACATGTGCTGTTAGAGGTTGGCCTGTTCAGGAGAGGAGGATTACTGGGGATGTAGCAGATCACTGAGGGTGTAGCCTGGAAGGATAGATTCCTGCCCTGACTTCTCACCAGACGCTGATCCTTTCTCTTGCAATGCTGTGAGCTTCTATTCTCAACCAGACCCTTCCTGCCATTATCAGCCACCCATGATTGGACCAAGACCTCCTGAGACTGTGAGCTAAGATAAACCTTTCCTCCCTTCCGCTACGAGTGTCAAGTATTTTGTCCCAACAATAAAAAAGTAATGAACACAAATGGAGTCAGTACTTTCTTTGGTTGTTAAGCTCTTGCCTACATCATGGCAACGGTGATTTGTTATGGTTTGTATTTTGAGTGTCACCCAAAAAGCCCATGTATCTACATGTTGTAAACACTGATGTGCTGAGAGGTGAGGGTCGGGCCAGAAGGGGCAGACCACTTGGGCAGGACCTGGAAGATGACCTCCAGCCTTCCTCACTCACTTAGCTTTGCATCCACTATGCCATGATCAGCCCTACTCCTGTTCTTCCTCCTGCCATGTGCTTCTATCATGGCCAGACACCCATGTATGGAGAGTGACCCTTTGATACTCTAAGCTAAAATAAATCTTTCCTCCCTTAAGTTGTGTATGTCAGATATTCTGTCACAGCAATGAATAAGTAAGACATGATTAATAGCTTAACTTTTTCAATTTTGGTTTGTTGCTTTAATTGGTTATTTTTGACACCTGGCAACTCAGTGCTCCTTCTCTGCCTGCCCAGCTGAGCTCTTGAGAATTACCAAAAGTTATAAAAGGAATAATGTTCATGGCCTACGCTGGACTCCAGCTGCAGAAAATGAGAACTGACAGCTTCAGGAAAAGTTCAGCTCAACACTGGAGAAGACAAATTCCAGTAAGTGGTTAACATATGAAAGTGATGGATTAAACAAAACAAAACAAAACAAAACAAAACAAAACTTCTCATCTCCTATGCTGCTCAGCCTATGAATAGGACTCCCAAGGATTGAGAGCTGAGGTAGGACATGCCCAAGGCTTCTGTGTGACTGCAATCCATGATATCCCATCTACACTTGCCAACTGAAGAGGCCCGAGGAAACTAGGGCTACGCATGACACACTGGAATTCATTTCCATTAAAATCACAACACTGAGTAGCTTACGGATGGAAAGCTCAAAAAGGTCTCCTTGGGGCCAATTGTTGTAAATATTTAAAAGGTTTTGTAGAACTGGATTTCCAGAAAGCTTTTCAGCCCGACCTTTCAATAGCTATCATATGTACAAGTTATCTAGACATATTCAGAGAACTAACACATTAATCGTTGGCCTTTAAGACCTTGTTCCTGGTCTGAGGACCAAGACTCATACAAACAGACTGTACAAGATAATGTTCTGATGAGAGAAGCTGTGGTTGTAATGGACCAAAGCCAACACAAATAGAGGACAGGTGAGAGGAAACTGTAAAAATCCACACCAACAAGAGGAGAACATAAACCTAGGCAGAGGCTCAGATGCCACAAATTACTAAATGCTAAAGCTTTATTATTTTTTTTTTCATATTTCTGGGGAATGTGGTCACCGATATCCATGTTTTTCTGCATTGATTCCACTCTCCTTTTTTCTTTTAAAAATCCATTCTTTCCTGATTACTATTCTTGTACAAGGCCCGCTATGGCCATCCTAGTTCCTAGATGTATGTGGCCTTCCAAATCAGCACCTTCAACAGAACACGCACGAATTCTGTGTCACTAACCTCACTGCTTGAAACCAGGACATGCCATTCAGCCTATGAATAGGACTCACGGATCAGGTATCTCTCTTTGTTCTAATCAAGCAAGCCTTGGCCCCCATCAGTGTGGGCAGAGAAACAATGCCAGCTTTACTTCACACAGATAGCCTGGATCCAGTAGGAGCTGAAATGGATACCCAGAAAAACCTAAGGAGTTGAGGGTAGAGGGTTTATGGAGCCTCTGAGGGGAGAGAGGGGACGTTTTCTAACCAGAGACTCTGAACTGGAAGTATTGGTCTTTTTATGTCACGTTTTTGTTCTGATGATGGAGTCATACACCAAAAGTATAAATATGAAGACCATCAAAGTGCTTCACAGAGAAGGAGCCAACTTACAGGAATCATGTTTCTAAGACCAGGTTTTCTAGTGTTCAGTTCAACTCCCCTCTTTGAGCCTCTTTGTTTCATTTAGAAAAAGAAGAGCCACACCAAATAATTTCTAGTATCTCTTCTAGATGTGTCAGTCTGTGACTAGGAGCCTTTTCCTTAAAGAGAAAGGCAAAAAAAAAAAAAAAAAAATTTTAAAGAAAAAGACACCTACTGAGAAAATAGGGCATCATGACTTTTCCAGTGGTCTGATGTTCGTCAACATTTTCATCTCATAGCTTGAGAAAATAATGCAACACTGGAAAAGTTGAAACCTTAATTGTGAGGTATAACTAACGAAAAGCCCACAGAAGGTGACCCCTGTTCCCTGCTGCAGGTGACTCTGGCAGTGATGGAAGAGAAGATGCTAGCAAACCCTCTGCTTACGACCCATGGCATGGTGATCCAACATGCTACGAGCCAGAAAAATCTGAGGGCAGCTCCAGGGTCTGGCACCTGAAAGGATTTCTGCTAATAAGGCAAGGTTGCTCCCACGTGATTCTGTAGATTAACAGGAGAACTGAGGATGGAAAGGATGAGAATGTAGCAAACTGATAATCAGAAGGGTTTAAGGAGGGCCAGTTATTACCGCAGACCTCTGAACTTTCACTCTGACTCAATCTTCAGCTGAAGCCACCAAGTACCCTGGCTGTGTACCTAGCAGAGGCAGGTCCCTGCCTTGGAGCTACTGAAAGTACTTGACATCCGTCAGGACACAGCTGCCATTCATGACAAGCACACTGTACTCCCTCACATGAAGTAAATTGGCTTGACCTTTAGGAGGAAAAGGAAATATGTCACTTTCCTAACACAGATGATGGGAAAATGGCCTCTGTTATGAAGGATAACCTCACTGCATAGGTCTTCAAGGAGGTAGAGAAAAGCCCTGAGAAAGACTAAGACTGAAAGCTTGAGGTCAGGACACAGGTGCACAGCATGAAGTTTAATTCCCACAGGCTCTGTGAGGCTCTCACGAGGCCCATTTTTCTCAAAGTCTGATCCTTTTCCTTTTCTCCCGACCTTTCTTGGTCATCTCATTGGCTGAGAAAATCATCCATGGTTTTTTTTGTCATTAAATCGACAAAATTTCAGGTATGTTTGACAGTTGGAGCTATTTTATGGGTTAGGATAAAGAGGATTAGGTTGGCCAGGGTGATGTCCTTGGAGGACCTTTGTGGGGATGAGAATAAACAGGAAAATACCAAGCCCTTGAGCACCCTCCACCCATAACCCTACTCATCATCCAAAAGCCCGTGTATCTAGACGTTGTAATGAGTATTGTGCTTCCTTCAGAAATGACACTGGGCCCAGCCCTGGCTAAGAGCCTCAGTGTTGTTTTTTAAATAGTCTCTCTTGTCTGGGGAACATTTGTTCCCATTGACCAGGACATGAAAAGAGACCTGACAAGAAAGGAGACTATATCAGGTATCTAGGCCACAAGGCAGGTGACATTTTTGTTAACTTATCCTTAGCTAGGGTCTTACTGGTTTGCTTGACATGGCTGTATGGCATCTTGGAGCTTCTGGAGAATTCTCCTAGCTTGATTAATGGTCACCACCTGTCAGGATGGAGACTAAGAGCCATAGAAGTGAGAAGAAGAGGGGACTTCTTCCACTCTCTGTTTACACAAATCCTCCCAAGTTCGCCTCTTCCATGAAACCCTGACTGCTTCAACTCCACTGATGTGTCCTTCCTTGAAACTCTTGATGAAATTATCCCAACACTTACAAGCATCATAGAGCTGGGAGGCTTGCTACTTACAGATCCATCATCTAGTGCACTGAAAGTTGGGATGAGGGTAGTTCATAAACGAGGACACTCACACTCAGCAAGGTGAAGTGACTTACTTAAGACTTTCAGCCAATGATTAGCACAGGCAGGACTAGGACCTGTTTCCTGATCCTACTGTCCCTCTTTGTCATGTAGCATTTTCTCCTATGAATAATCAATGTCCTTTCATGTTTGCCTCATCTGAAAGGCTTAAGAAAGGATTCTTTCAACGTAGGTGAGGAGGTAAAGGAGTGCCAGAAACTCAGAGCATTCCCACTGTTTTCACGGAGGACCAAGGCATAGCAGCCTTATTCACAGAGACCCCAAGAAACCTCAAGTAAGGAATCGCTTTCCTCCTTCCATTTACCTGCTAGTGGCTTTCATCTTGATGTAATTTCTTGGGGTTAGTCTTAATGCCAAAGCTCGTATTTAAGATCCATGGACTCGGGAAACATGGATTCCTTTCCTGTCTCTCAAGTATCATGGAGATGGGAAAAAGCCCCCACCTCCAAGGTCTGGAAGGTCTTCAAGTTGACCTCCTTTCCTAGAATTTTTGAGTTTTATGTCCATACCACAGAAGAAAAACTTGCCCAGCCTTTCTTTCTAGAAGAAAAAAAATTTACTACTTTATCCCAGAAGAATTGGTATGAACAATTAACCTTCATAAACTGCCTTTGATGTGCTAAGTACTACTGTGAGGAGTTTATGTACATTAACTCATGCAATCCTTCAACAATCCTAGGAGGATGTTATCATTATGGGCTAGTTTTACTGGATTGAGTTTGTGAACCAAACTGGTAGACTGCAGAACTGTGATTTAAATCTATGCTGTCTGGTTACAGAGTTCACATATTTAATCAATTCAATACTGCCTTGCCATACAGCACAGGACACAAGGAAATCTTAATGCACATACAACACATACCCCTATATGGCAAGTGGCAAGTTCCTCCATCTCAAAGTGCTACTGGGATATTATAGGCTCTAAGGAGCAGCCCCAACATTTCTGAGTACTTCTGAGTGGGCAGGGATCTTGTTCTTAACTGGGAGAGATGACAACAGCCAACCTTTCTGGGCACTCACTGTATGACACGGCGTTAGTACTTGCTTGGTGCTTTATGTGAATCATGTCATTTCCTCCCTCCCACAACTTAGTGAGGGAAATGCACCACAGTACCCAAGTTAGCATCACCAAGCCTCCGCAGATGGTTTCGAGCCCAGGCCCTGGGGTGTTGCTGTTGCGTCTGCCTATCCCTGTACATCATGCTAAGCTACAGAATTAACTTGATGGCTTTAAAGAGAGAGTGAAAGTTCCTATAGGTTCAAGACAATCTCTTAAAGACCACTTTCCCTCATGGGTTTGCTGATTTGCCTCCTTCACATTCTTGTTTGGTTATCTAGAAAGGAAGTTCAGCATTAACTGCATGGAAGACTCATATTCTCACTGTGACTGTAACATTTGGCTGCATTATGAGCCAAGAGCACAGAAATGCTCTGGGGTGGGGATGAACAAGGTCCAACAGTAGTTGTTACATGCCTGTGGTTAATTGCAGGTGGCCAGAAGGAAAAACAGGGCAGCAGTATAGTGTCACAGTCAAGTGTAAGGATTGCAGAACCAGGCGCCTGGGATTCCAAATTCCAGATCTGCCACTCACGAGCTGTATGAGCTTGAGAAAAATATTTCATCTCTCTGCCCTTCAGTTTTCTCATTTCAAAAAGCAGGAAGAGCAGCTACTCCACAGGATTGTGACGAGAGTAGATGAGGCTTGTCTAGAGGCAGGTCTTCACTGACCTCCTCCTTTCCATCCTCTGTTGCCTCCGATTTGTGCCACACATGTCTTCCCAACTAAGCTTCCCTGGGCACGGGCCACACCAGTGCTCAGAAATCTCTGACGACCTGTTTCTGAGCTCATCATAAGGGGGTTGGTCTAGAATTCAGCCTCTGTGAAATTTGTCCTCAGATGACATGTAAATCATTTCCCTCAACTTCTCCTTCAGTAGCTATGCTCTGGACACCATCTCTCAGTGGGCATTTCCCACTGTGCTACCTTCAGACCTCCCCTTATTGCCACAGGTTCAAATTCTGCCACGCCTTTAAGATTTACTCACAAGCTGTATGAGCCTGAGAAATGCTTCATGATCTCTCCAGCCAGAAGTGGTTTCCCGCCTTCTGAGCTCCAGAGCACTTTGTACTTTCCCTGCTTCTCCCACACTGGTAGTCTTCTAATTATTTGAGGATAAGCTACCTTCTTTCCTGCAAAAATGTATGGTGTTATGGTTTGGATCTTGAGGGTTCCCCCAAAAGCCTCGCATATTTGCAACTGTGTGCTGTTGGGAGGTAGAGCCTGGCTGCAAGAGGCAGATCCTTGAGGACTGACCTGAAAAGACTGTGTCAATTTGTTGAGACTAGGATTGGCAGGAGCAGAACTTCCAGGTGTCTGTTGTTGACCTGTGGGCCAGGAAGTGAGAGAGGAGCACCCACCCTGGAGTTGGGGCAACTGATACCTTAAAGTTATTAAAGGAAGAAAGATGAAGAAATTTGTTACAGCTTCTTCCTGGGGAGCTCTCACCTTGCCCAAGTCTGTAAACTTCGCTTGGCTCTTCCTTCACTTGGCTTCTGTCTGCAGTGGGGTGAGCAGGTCTCCAGCCTTTTCTGCATGCTCTCATCTCTGCAGCTGCCCTATGAATGGACTGTGTGTGAGACCATCTGAAACTGTGAGCTAAATAAATCTTTCCTCCCTTAAATTGTGGATGTTGGGTATTTTGTCACAGCAACAAATAAATAAGACAGTAAGCTTTTCAGGAGAAAAATGTGTCTAATCTATTTTTATAACTATTACACAACCTAGAAGTAATCCTCATATGCCCTGGGCACTGACTCCTGGACAGACAGATAGGGACTCTTGCTATTGAACAAGGTTACCATGGAGAAGCTCCTATCTTTATTTATCAAAAGACACTTTAGCCCCAGGATCCAATTCATTCATGAAGGACAATACAAAACTGGGACCCTAACGCTCTGATTTTGCTTGGTTTGGCATATGTGTTAGATGGCCTGCAGTTACAGAGGGAGTTCTAGAAAACAAAGAAGTAGAAGAGGTAATGCATAAGGCCAAGACTTACAGGAAATCACTTTTTCCTGGTCAGTACTGAAAACTACTTTCCATGATGCTCAGAACAACATGAACTGTTTTCTGCCATGAGAGATGAGGAAACGCCACTCAAAAGTTGAAGTGTTCTCCAAGTTGAAATAATTTACCAGTTGCCAGACACACTGAGTTAAGAATTTGTGGGAAAAGAGGAAAGTTTTATTATTAGGTATCAGCTATGATTTTGTATGAATGAATCATATTCACAGAAAAGAACTTTGTGAGATGGGCATATTTCCCCATTTTACAGACAATACTTAAAAAGATAAGGTAACTTTCTCAAGAGCACACAGCTAAAAGTGATAAAGCCTGCATTTAAAATCTTCCCCAACATTCAAATCTCTGCTCTTTATACAAAACAATTTTACTCACTTTGCAAACTCTCGTTGCTGTGTGAGAAAATTAAGCACTCCCTTGTATTTATGCCTTGGAAATTTGATTGCCCCAGGCAGTCTCCCACTGAATACCTCTACTGTGTTAGTCAGGGTCATTAACCCTAATTGCTGTAACAAATCACCTTTAGGATCCCAATGGCAAAATATAATAAAGACTTATTTCTCACTAGTATCATATCTGAGTGCAGTTGGGCAATTCCCTTCCAAGGAGTGACTCGGGGATCCAAGCTCCTTTTAGCTTGACATATTGCAAGTTTAAATATTATAGCTTCCATTGTTATCACGGAAAAGAAGACGGTGGACACCGGGGGTGGGTATAGCTAGGCTTGGAAACACAACATAGCATCCTACTGGCCAGAACCAACAGGGTCTCAATGTAACGGTAGAGGATGATGGAAAATACAAATAAGATGGTAAACATTCATTGGTTAGGGTTTCCATGGGAAGCAGAAGGCACACCTAGCTGGGATTTGCATGTGATGAAAGTACTAGTTACAGAGGTATGAATGAGGTTAAAGTTGAAACCTGTAAATGATTTTGAAGTATGCAGAGATTACCAACAACAGGAAAGCTATAGCATCCTTAGTACTGAAACAAAAACAAGAAATTACATTTCTAGCTGATTGGGACTTGAAGCTACTGAAAAGGTGACTCCTGAGGAAACTGTTTTTATAGAAGGAAGCATCTACTGCTAAAACTACATACTTAAGCAGGAGGAGAAAGAAGGAAGAAATACTCTGACCTTTTCTTTTCTACATGGGATCTCCTGCCAACATCTCCCGGTAGCTAAAGCCGAAGGATAAGAGAGATTGGGGGATGTAGTCCCTAGTGGTCAGCCTCAGATGACACAAAGAATGGCAGACAGTACGTCTTGTTTGGACACAGGGATTCAGACAGTGAAGAGCACATGAGCCATTCCATCTGAATACCTCCCCTCTCCGGAAGCACCATTCTCTCTTGCATCTTTCCTTTCTCACAAAGCTCTGCCAATCCAGATTCACTTATTTTCCCTACCTGGGCACCCACTGTCACATGGCCCACATCCTCTCCTGGCCCTGCAGAACGTTTTTAATGCAATGGGTATGTCGTATAATTTTCATGAGTCCTTGGTCTTTCTCGGTATGATTTCATGTATCTCCAACATAGAACCAAACAGACTATTTTGTAGCATGTCATTTTTCACTCTGCTCAGTCTGGATCTTAACACTCCAAGGCCTGAATGACTCAGCCCTCTATTCCTTTCCACTGTCACTTTCCACTATTCCACGCTGTCCTTCTCCACCTTCAGCAACTCCCCCCAGAACCTGCATCAGCTTGGCTCTGTGCTGATCGTGACTAACTGTGCAGACACATTCGCAGGAACTTGCTACTCTTGCAGGGCTAGGGGAAACAGCTGCAGTAATGACAGTGAGTCTCAGGAATAGAGACTAATGGTGCAGGTCCAGATCTAAGATGCCTTTGATCCTCTTTATCATTAAAAGACCATTAAAGGTACAACACATATATTACTAGGCATCAAATCTACACGGATGTAAAAAGAAGTTAGGCTGATAATTGTTCCCAAGGCCATTATCTCCAGAGAGTGAGGGCAAGCGGCACCCCTTGTAGCTCTGCAGAGGGCTTTCATTGACCCTGATCAGATCCATTTAGACAGCACTGATGAAGCACGTTCTATGTGCCATCCTAACTGGATGTGTACTTCTGCAACTGCCCTGATTTACACTGTGACTCTCAAGGACTTGCCCTTTAGTTTGTAGGCTGAACCCTGGCCATCGAAACTCACAGGCCTTGGAAGACTACAAAAGTTTGTGGCAACAGCAATGAAAGGCTCTGAACAACATAGTGACACAAGCAGGAGATGCAAAATCACAATGTTGTGTTAAATAATAAAATGGACACTACCAATCCTCTAGTAGAACACTTTTCACATAAAAGTTGTTCAAAGCATTATTAGTTTCAGTAAGAAATTAACCCATGACCCGAAGGAGTCTCTCTTTACAGGCTTCCTGTAAGGGAAAGGATTGAAACATTCTTACTAGCTGAAGTCCTAACTCCCACCCCCTAAGTGTCATGGAAGGAATTCTCCATCCAGAAGACATACTATCAGCTAAACCCTCCTCATTACTCTTATCCATATTTCAGATCACCTGCCAGGACCCAGAAGACTACCCAGCTCATGTTACCACCATACTCCCTGGCCTGGTTACCCAGTGTCACTGTGCTTCACTCTTCACCCAGATGTGGTTAGGTAACAACACAATAGTACATATATTTATATGCCCCTAAAATGGTAAAGGAGATAGGGAAGTACTAAGCAGAAGTTTACCTGAGACTCATGAGACAAATGCTCCTCCAGAGAAAAGAGGGGGAAGACAGTGACACAGAAGGAGCCTCCCAGAGGAAGCAGATGATTAAACACATGGCTCGTGGCTTATCAGCTCTTAGGACCTAGACAAGAATATCTTCAGAATCAGGTTGTATCGGATCACTGCCTAAAAAGAGAAATAGGGTGAAAAAACGCTGTTAACTACAGATACAAGACCAGCGTTGGCTTTTATTGGAGCTCCTCGGTTTCAGGAGCTGAGGCCTATGTATGCAGGAGCCCGCGGAGAGGCGCAGGCCATCCTGGAATCTGCAGCTACCTTCAATCTTGCTGGGCTTACATATCTACGAGAGACTGATTACATAAATTCTGGTGAACTATAAATTATTTTAGTAGCTATTGATACATGGATTAGCCAGACTCACACTGCCATAACAAATGCTTGATATACTTGACACAGGAAGAGAAAGGGGTTACTCTGCTTCATAGTGTGGGAGGCTTCAGTCCATGACTGGTTGGCCCCACTGCTTTCAGGCCTGAGGCGAGGTAGTACGTGATGGGGAAAGGTGTGGTGGGGCAAAACTGCTTGCCATATAGTAGGGAGTACAAGAGAGGAAGAAGAGGGAGGGGATCCCTCTACTCCTTTGAGGGCAGAGCCTCAGTGACCCAAAGAGTTCCCACTAGGCTTCACCTGTTCATCACTTTTCAATAGTGCCATGGCCTGGGAACCCAGGCTTTATCATGTAGATCTTTAGAGGACACTTAAGATCCAAACTGTAGTGTCGATAAGACGAGATTACAAAAAGAGTATGAAAGGAGAATACAAAGGAACATAGAAGTAAGTACTATAATTCACTGTCTCTATGTAAAAAGGGAGGAAAAAATGTGTAACTTTAAATGTTTGCCTATAGGCACATGTTTTCTCTAAAAGAGATGCAACACGGATGGCCTAGAGAAAAGGGAAGTGAGCGGCTGAGGCAGGGGGAAGAATTTTCACTTTCATATTTTGAAAGTGTTGACTGTGACTATTACTTCATTCAAAATATAAAATGAAATAAAATTATTTTCGAGTGAGTAGGGAAGTGAATTGTCAGTTACTGAAAGTGTAACAGGTACTCTGCATGTGCCATCCAGTTGATTTCTCTCAATAATCCTACCAGGTACTTTTACATAATTTCTAAAAATTTACAAAAACAATACATAATGCAGGAAATCTGAGAAACTCACACACAAAAAAGAAGTCACCTGTCACCCCAACTACCTTCAGAGATAACTACAATTATAACTTTGACATAAAATCTTTCCTTTTATAATCATTTAAATAGAAGAGCATTTTTCATATTGTTTCATAACTTGTTTTTCTCTTTTCTCACCATGTCATCAATGGTTTTCTCATGCCAACAGTAATTATCTACAAGATCTTTTGAGTGGCTTCATCTGGATGTATCACAATTTCTTTACTGAATTCTCCATTTTAAAATAGTTCCATAAACACTCTCTTATATGCATTTTTATGCGGCTCAGATTATTCAATAATCCCTTGTTTTCAGAATTAAGTAACTGCTTTATTTCACATGGTTACTAAACAGTGAAGCTGAGATTAGCATTCAGTGTGTTCTTCAAAATCAGAGTTCTTTCCACACCCTACCTGAGTCTACTCAGTAAACAATGGGTTTCATGATTTGCTCCAGTGGAAATGCTATTAGTGTTGTTGTACTGCTTAAGCTGGAAGATGCAGGACTGAACATGAAACTTCCTAGAGGTAGGAAAATTAAAGCTTAATATTATCAGGGTGTGCAGGTACCCACCTCTTCTCAGGGATAATCTAGGAAGCTATCAGTGGAGGACTGTTGTCAATGCAGCAATGTCTTCTCCCACCTGCCCTAAAATGACATGACAGGAGAGAAGCCCGGACTACATCTCTAAGGCTCTCTCTCTTCAGTTCTGGGTCATATCCTGCAATAAGCAGCCCTTCTGTAAATGCGAAGCAGAAGTAAATTTTTCTCTGGCAGCAACTGGGGGCAAACGTACAAGCAGATATCAGGCTGAGGTTTGCACTCATTTCTGGGGGCCATCTGCAAATCGTCTGCTTTAGTACTAGTGCAAGTGGCTGAGTCTGGAAGTGGCTTCTTCAATATCCCAGCATGTCTCAATCTTATAACTTTTAGCAGTGACCTCCCTGACCTTCATTTCCCCAGTTTAACCAACATTTGCTTAAATCTCTTAATTCTCTGAATTAAACTGTTTCTCCTTGGAATATTACAAACAGCTTCTGTCTCCTGCCCATCTATTATCAAGACTTTAAATGAACGTGATGCTTTGAGAATCAAGTGAATCTTAAAAAAAAAAAACAACCCCCCCCCCCAAAGAAATCACAATTATTTCCTTTACCCTCTCCCCTCCCCACAGACTTCTAAAGCCAATATGCTTGTGTGATTTCTTCATCTGACACTGTTCAGGTCATTTTTAAGGATACATTGCAGTTGTTTAACAAATATTAAAACAACTACTATTGCGTGCCAGGTATCTGGATGGGGCTGAAGATCAAACACACACACAATCTTGTGTAAACAACAGCTGGAACAATAACTCGAGTCACTCGTCAGTGAGGTAGGAGGCAATTCTCTTTCTGTTCCCTACCTAAAACACGTAGAACTTAGGCTTCACCTACCTACTCAGGTGTCTTTTCTCTTTGGAAGACTTCCTACCTTGGTGAGTTAAATGTACTCTTCATGGGGCTTCCAGGGTAACTTGTATAACCCTTAAGTACAAAAACCCATTATATCAACTTAATCTATCCTCATAAGACTATGATCTCCATGGAATATGGCATGATTTACCTGTCAGTTGACTTTTCCAGGTGCTTAAAAACAGGCCCAAAAAGTTTGTACAGCATGAAT
This sequence comes from Ctenodactylus gundi, assembly GCA_004027205.1. Classification (NCBI taxonomy): domain Eukaryota; kingdom Metazoa; phylum Chordata; class Mammalia; order Rodentia; family Ctenodactylidae; genus Ctenodactylus; species Ctenodactylus gundi. Next base: position 99,920 of record PVKB01004312.1, on the reverse strand, counting down.
ACATAAAAATGAGTGACTCTTCATTTCCCACAGCTCTGATTGTGGCAACTGAATTCAGTATTATGTGTCTCTTTCATCTTAAGAATGGGAATTTTGAGCCTTGTTTATGTTCTGCAGAATGAATGGTGGCACGGAGCACATTAATTTCCTTAACATTTAGCCAATGAAGCCTTGTTAGAGTCACAAAGTGCCACATCTCTTTTGTAGACTACAAAACTGTGCTGATGCAATTATAGTTACTTAGAAATCATGCGTGCTATTATAGATAATGCTGCAATGATTGTAGTAGGGCAAATATCTCTTTGAGACACTGATTTTATTTCCTTTAGATATATACCCAGAAGTGGGACTGTTGGATCATATAGCAATTTTGCTTTAATATTTTAAGAACTCTCTATAGTTGTTTTTTTTTCTCCTCTCTTCTTTTTTTCTTTTATTATTACTGGAGATTGAACCCAAGGCCTTTTCACTGAGCTACATCCTCAGTCTTTTTTTTTTTTTTTCGGTTTATTTTTATTTTTGGGATGGGGTCTCACTAAAGTGTTAAGTTGCCCAGTCTGGAACTTGCGATTCTTCTGCTTTATCCACCCAGATTTCCAGGATTACGGGCATTTGCCAGAGACCTTAGCTTGTGATACAGTTTTCCATAATTGTTGTATACATTTACAATCTTATTAATACTCAGTGTAAGGGATTCCTTTTCTCCACACCTTTCTCAATATATGTTGTCATCATTCTATTTTTTAATAAGTAGTCCTAACAGGTGTAAAGTGATATCTCAATATCATTTTGATTTATATTTCACATTATGTGTATTAATGATTAGTGGTGTTGAGCACCTCTTCATCTATCTATCAGCCATTTTAAAATGCCCCTTTTTCGTTTTGAAATTGTGTTATTTGCTTTTTTTTTTTTTGCCTGTTTGCGTATTTGTTTTCTGTTGAGTTATTTGAGTTCCTTAAGATCATCTTTGGATCTTAGTCATTAAATACATAATTTACACATATTTCATCCCATTCTGTAGGTTGCCTTTTCATTTTGCTGAATGTTTCTTTTGTTTTGCAAAAATTCATTGCAGTGTTATTCATATCAGCCAAGCTCTGGAATGTTGCCATTTGTCACAACACGGGTGAATCAGAGGACGTGTACCAAGTGAAATAAGCCAAACAAAAAGGAGAACACGGTATATGTGAAATCTAGAAAAGTTCAATTCATAGAAATAGAGATCGGGGGGTTTCTAGGGGTTGAGGGGACAGAGAAATGGGATGTGGTCAGAATTATAGACAAGTAAGTCCAAGGGATCTGCTGCACAGTGCAGTGATTGTAGTTAATAAGGCACCATAAACCTGGAATCACTAACAGAGTAGATCTTAAGTGTTCTTGCACCCACAAAAGTGAGGTGAGTGGCAAGAAAAAAAATCTATGTGAAGTAATGAAAATGGTAATTAGATTAATTACAGTAATCATTTAACAATGTATATGTATATCAAAGCATCATGTGGTATACCCTAAATATATATACAATCTGTATTTGTTAATTATCTCAATAAGGCTGGAGATAATTCAAACATCATGTATGAATAGAGATAAGGATTCAGAGAAATACATAAAAAATATAAAGTTCTTTATGTAGGAATTACTATACGTCAGGTCATAAGGGATCTTTTTTATTTTAATTTCTGTTAATGTTAAACAGTTTAGCAACAAGTACACTATAAAAAGTGCTCATCATGGTGGCCTGAGATGCCTCTCTTTTCATTTCTCAGACTCATTCTATTATCAAATTCTGCTGGTTCTACTTTCAAGACAGTCCCCAGATATCACCACTGTTACCACTACCACAAAACCCACCTTTCTCTCACTCAAACAATACTATTAATAAGAATGACAACACCAAACACAGAAATGGCATTCGCTATGTGCTGTTCCAAGTGTTTCACATTTATGATTAGCTCACTGAATCACAATAAAACTCTATGAGGTTGCTACAATTACTTTCTCCATTGCACAGATGAGAAAACTGAGACACATAAAAAATTGTGTCATTTACCAAAGGTTGTGAAAATTACAAGAGGACTAGCTGGATTTGAGCCCAAACATCCTGTCTGCAACACTCTGATCTTAAATCCCTAAAATCTGTAGCTCCTCCAGATGAGCACATCGTGCCCTAATTAGCCTTCCTGTCTGCCTCAACCGACAATAACCAGAAAAATCACTCTTATTATGTAAATCAGATTAAGTCCTTTCATTGTTCAAGCTCTTCAAAAATTTCCTTTTTGGGTTAAGTCCTTACACTGGTCTGCAGTGTTTTACAGCATCCAGACCACTACCTCTTTTCTTCCTGTTGCTCTCCTTTCCAATCACACCAATCTCCAGGCCCCCTTTGTGTGTGTGTGTGTGTGTGTGTGTGTGTGTGTGTGTGTGTGTGTGTTTTACTGGGGATCAAGACCAGGGTCTTCACACTGAGCTACATTCTCAGCCCATTTTATTTTTGATTTTGAGACAGTTTCACTAAGTTGTCAATTGCCCAGAGTAGCTTTGAACTTGTGATCCTCCCGCCTCAGCCTCCCAGAGTACTGTGACTGCAGGCCTGAGCCGGCTACCAGGCTCTGGTTTATACTCTTCAATATTTCCGGCATGCTCCTGCCTAATCTCTTTCACATCTGCTCTTCCTTCACCATGGAATGCCCTTCATAGCCAATTTCCTTTCTCTTCAGTTTCCTGCAGCTTTGTTCCCACACTGCTTTTTCAGAGTGGCATTCTCCGACCAGCCATTTTAGGACATAAACTCTCCTATAGCCCTTCTTAAAACCCTCTCTGGACAATCTCTTGGTCTATTCTTATCATTTCACTTACTATAAATTTATGTTTCCTTCCTTGAGCTGATCAGTGAGGACAGGAATCTTGTTCTGTTTTCTGCTCTCTCTCTCTCTCTCTGATTTCAGTGCCTGATATATTGTTTGTGCTTAATAAATATTTGTTGAATAAATAAATGTTCCCAAGGTCTTTCCAGCCAGCACCCCATTACTGGTAACACACACAAATAATCCAGTAAGTGACAGCTGCCAACTACCCCAATGTGTTTGTGTGGCAAAAAAATGGGAACAAGGGTGGAAGAGGAGAAGATGGGTGTGGTGAGGAATGGGAAGTTCTGGCCTACTTAGCATAGCCAGTGCTACCTGGAGCTTATTTACCTTATTAATATTTGGTACTTCAATATTAACCACAAAATTTTTTAAAGAAGATAACACTTCTATCAAAGCTTTTTATTGTTGTTGTTCGTGGCTCCTGCCATAAAATGCTTGCGTTAGACTTTTCCTGAGTGATCTCGTATAGCTCAAATCCCTTAGTTGGACCAATGCTGGGTCTTAGGATGTCCCTGGAGGGAGGGACCAATTCGAGCAACTAGTGAAATCTCAGACAGCCTTGTTTTTTGAAGGATCAGTTTTGTGTCATGGTTTGGCAGGAACTGTCTTGGCTACTTGTAAGAAGGGCTCCAACGGACTTAGAAGGCTCAAGCCAGAAAGTCTTGAAATTGAAGTGAGATTAAAGAAGAGGGTTGAAGAAATGTGCCAGTAAAGAAGAGTCATGTAGGTGCGTGTCTTTTCAGAGGAGCTCAATGTTCAGTCTATTGGTCCTAGAGGAATAAAGCTCCCCAGTGTTTATGATTTTCCTGAGATTAAAGCTCCCTACTTCCTGGCTAGCTTCTGCCCTAGCCTCCTTGGAGAGTTAGGTCTAAAATTTGGGACCCAGAGATCCTTCTTATCTAACCAGGTGATGAACTAAGCTGACTAGGCATTCATTTTTTTCCTAAAATGTGCCAACTCACTTGGGCAGAAACTGTAAGAGGGACAGCTTTGAGAGGACTTCCCTGATGGCAACTACCCTTCATCACAATCCCTTTCCCTTTAGTTTCAGGACTTTCTGCCCTGTGTCCTTGTTCTGTCACCAGCCACTTGTGGGAGTTTGAATGTACAAACATTCTCTAAGGTTCAACTTCTTCATCTATAAAATATGGTATATTGATAATCAGCTCATGGGATTATTGTGTGGATCAAGTGAGAGAGCACACAGTAGCTACTCCATAAATGGTAGCTTTTGTTGTTGTTGATACCAATCATATGAAAAATATGCAAAAACCTATTCAGCAGAATTGACCTCACATCCTTCTTGGAGGCTCATAACCCCAAGTCATAAACAGGTCATTTTGAATTAATCCTGGGTGTAAAGGGGGGAAAGTACCTGGTGACAATTTCATCCTCTTCCCTCCCCTCACATTGGTCCCTTCTCCATCAGACATATATCACATGCTATCCTGCTCTGCTGCATCTCACATCCTTTTCTCTCCATGCCATTTCCCTATGAAAGCTGAAGACACAGGCATTACAGGTCCTTTGAGCTCAGTCTAATTGCCACACTCGTAAGTGCTCAGCACTGTCTGGCAAATGAGGCAGTGGGGATGCATAATGTTTAAAGCTCTGGTTACATTAATAAGGAGACATGGCCAAGTGATAAATGAGCCAACTTAGGAAGAAAAATAAGATTAGAGAAGCTAATGTAGAAGAACAGAGATAAGAGAAAGGCAGAAAGGAGAGGGGGGTGAAACCGGGAGGGGAACGGGTGCAGCTTTGGCTTGCTTCACTGGGATGTAGCAAAGAGGGTGGAATGAGCACAAGCTTAGGAGTCAGACCCAGGCTGGTATTCTGTCTCAGGCACATCTTAAGTGAATTCTTTGAAAGTTGTGTAAACCTGGTTTTTTCAAGAAAAAAAAAAACAGAATAGAAATAACAAGAATATCCCTTCAGTATACTGATATTCAAGCAATGTACAGAGCAAGCACAGTTCCAGAAGCATGGCAGGTATTCTTTTGTGTGCTCTGAATTCCTGTAGCCTCACAGCCATGTCTACTAGAAGTGCCTTGGATGCAATCAGGAAGGAGCAAATGGTTGGAATTACCTTTAACTTCAGACAAATGTTAATGCTGCTCACATACTGACTCTAATTCAGGGAGCAATTATGACACACTAAGCTCCTGGGATGAGTCTAAGTGTCCCATTAAGGAGTCAGAGGTTGAGGGAGGAGACACAGATAAAACTACAGTTACTATAGGAAGAATAAAGACTAAATTTAGGGTATCTTTTTTTAAAAATCTGCTTTACGGTCCCCACAATTTAATACCATTTGGAGTTTGCACAAGAAAACATCCTCCTGACAGTTTCATCAGAGGTCTGAGTAGATTGGTGTGAAAATTCAGAGAAGACTAAAGAATTCTGACTAGAAGAGTTGAAGAGAAACTTGGGTAGAGTAACAACAGTGATGACAATGTGATCTAACATTTGCTGAGCACTGGCCCAACACCAGGTATTTTACACTCATTCGTATCAGTGTGTTCACTCCTTCAACTCTGACAACAGTCCCACTAGGAAAATATTATTACTCATATTACAAGACTTTTCACATTTGCAAGGATAAGGTCACATAATTAGAAGTGGTAGCGCCAAGAGTTGACACCAGAGTCTGATTCTAACTCCCACGTTACTAACATCTATGCCAAATTACCTCTCTGAATCTTGAAGAAAGATGTAGCCAATCTCTTCTGTCCACTGAAACTCCCCAGATTAATGAAGATTTCTTTTCCATTCAGCCATACTATGTTCATTTATAGTATCTACTCTATGTAAATTTCTGAACCATGGAACTTGTGGTGGGGTGTGGAGATCACAGCCCTTACTCCTCCAATGAGTTTTGTTGTGTTGCATTCCTCCTTGGCACAGAGCCTGCAGAGTAGAATGTTGGCGCTTGGAAAGAGTCAGTTGGGCTCAAGGTGGGCAGGAACACTGGGACCCGAGAGGTTCAAGAGATAAGAATTTCAAGAGTGTGCTATGCCAAAATATCTTTTCTCTTTTAGGAGTGGAGCAATTCTCCACATGTGATCATATGGAGCATATAAAGTGAAAATGTTCTGGTGGAAGTGGAGATTAGGGATTTAGAGCCCCATGAATTCAATATTCTCTGTATTGTCTTTCATTTCTCAGATGGCTTTAAAGCATCTCCATGGAATGCAATTTCAAAACCTCTGCCTTAAGTAGAGCACTGGTAAAAAAAAATTGGCAATGCCCTCCCTCAGCTCTACTGCCTGCTGGTTGTTTCAGAAACCCCCCTGCCTCATCAAGGGAAATGCATCAAGGGAAGAATGACAGACAGGATCTACATCAAGCAAGTGAGATCAGAGAGCACAGGAGTGATTCATTCCTGCTGTCATTCAAGTCTTGGATATACATGTACATGACTCTGCACTATGACATGGACTGCCTGGAAGAGATAGGACATAGGCTCTGGGGTATGGTCAAACAAAGGCGGTCATGAAAGGTGGGCCAGGCAGGGAGTATAAAGGAGTGGGGGGGATGCAGGTGGAGAAGACAAGGCTGTCTGGAGATGGAAGAAAATTAAATCAGAATTCCTCAGAGTGAAGGAAGCCCTCGAGAATGCTATTATTAAACTCTGTTTACTAGACCACCCTTAACTAAGGAGACTGCAGATTTTGGACCTCGGCCTGTCTTCTTCTCCCCAGAGTGGGGGTCCAGTACCACTTCTGTAAGTGACACTTACTGTGCGCTCATGCCAGCATTCATCTCTTAGAGGAATCCAAACTACTGAGGCGGAACTGTGGGCTGGAGAGAAGCCAGAGCTTGGGAACTAGACTACTGAGACTTGAATCCAGCCTCTAACACTCACCCTTTCTTTGACTTAAGCAAGTTATTCATTTACTGGAACAATATTTGTTTCTGCCTCATAGATTTGTTGTGAGTATGGAGTAAGCTAATACATATAAGACAGTATCTGACATATACTGGTTATTCAAGAAATGTTTTATTACCAACAACATTTTCACCATTGTCAGATACAGTTAATTTATAGCTTTAGATTTCTTAAAAAGCCAAATCTCATGTCCATGTAGACAGGCCTCAAAACTGGGTGTGCAATTCAGTGATGTATATCTGTTAGCTGCAGTACTTAGGAGGCTGGGGCAGGAGGAGCAGCTAAGCCCAGGAGTTTGAGATCAGTCTGAGTAAACTAGTGAGAATTTGTTAAAACAAAGCGAAACAACCCCCAGAACCAAAGAGAAAACCTGATTTCCCAGATTATGCCTAATTCAATGCTATACTTAGAAACAACAATAAAGGCTAATTTGTGAATCACATCATAATCTAGTACAGATTCATTAGTAAAGGAAAGGTGGTTCTACTCCCATGAGGTAATTTAGTCCTAGCTCTCTCACCATTGCCTGGAAATTTGTCACTACATTCACCCTGATGATACTAAAGAAGACAGGGTTAGAGAATCATCCAAAGGTCACACGTGGATGAGGTTTTTTATCACTTTTGTCCATTTCCATTGGCCAAAACTTAAGTTTTATATCCTGACTGCAAACCGAAATGTAGCTGTGTGTCTGGGAAAAAGGATGCTCTCTGGAGAGCACTGGGAAAGCACTGGGACTGTCTTTGTCACATCTGTGTACATTTTGTTGATTATAAAAAACACTGAACAAACTCAGTTTGGAGAAATGTTGCGACAAACCTCCATGATATATCACTCAGTTTAGTTTTCATCTCATAGTGCCTGTGTGTGTCATATGGAGGACTGAGCACAGGCCCTCACATCTATTAGGCCAGCACTCCACCACTGAACTACATACATATTCAGTCCTTCATGATGAATCTTGTTTCATCCGTACTTCCATCCAATTCCCATTTTCTTCCATATTACATTGAAGCAACTCCAAGACACCGAATCATTAAATCTACACAACTATTTTAGCATAGTACACTTCCAGAAACTTACGTGTCAGCCACTGTACATGCACTAGGAATATAGTAAGATATACTTTTTTTTTCTTTAAGGAGCTGTAGTTGAGTAAGGAATTTTTTAAAGCAAATCTTGTTGAGATCAATCAGACTATGCCGCAATGAGAAGAACAAACACAGGTCTTGATGGTTGGAGGATAGTATCCTCACCTCCAGTATGGACTCAAGACAAAACAAAACCCAACAAAACACCCTTTCAACATCTGAGTGACCACAGTAATTAATAACCTTGTTTTTCCCCATCCTCCCTATCTTACCAGTGGGCTTCCTTAAGCGTTTTCACTTTTCCTTGAGTAGTTGCTCAGGTGAGAGCCATTCTAGCTTAGAAGCACCGTGTGTCTTGGAGCCTGAGCTTCTTGGGGTAGAGAAGCCTGATAACAGAGGAACAGCTGCTGAGAAGTGGAGGGCCTTTCTGGCCCTGGCAGCTCCAGGGGCTTCTGTCAAGTAGTAGCCTCAGGCTTTAACTCCTCCCTTGGAGGAGGGAAAGATAAGTGGCCTCTAGGAGTTAAGAGGCAGAATATTAATACAAAAAGAGACTGAATGTTGATAGCTTTGCTGGCTCTAAGCTCTTTCTAATCAGAGGTCTGGACATCTTCACGGGTCACTAACTTTGCCTCACATGCGTCATCACCATCACAGTGAGCTAGACAAAGCCAAGAATAAAATAACTGCATCTTCTAGCTCCTTCAGCTCTCTCCACCCTAAAGAAGCCCTGAGTATGAAATTCAAATGCAACTAGGCCTAGGAATTAGATAAGCCATTCTTAGGTCAAACTAAAGCTTCTTATTAGAACAGGTCTCTTATACATAAATTCTTACACTGACTTCAGTTATAGAATATTTACCTGCATCCATTGAAAGGTGAATCTGAAACACATGTAGGGAAATTGCTTTTGATCTAAGACTTATCTTGTTAAGGCAGTGGAATCAGAGGCTGGAGAAATAGCTTAGTGGCTAAAGCATTTGCCTAGCAAGCACAAAGTCCTGGGGTTTCATTCCCCAGCACCACATAAGACGGTGTGGTGGTGCTTGCCTGTAATTCTAGCATTTGGGAGGCTGAGGCAGGAGGACTGCCATGTGTTCAAGGCCAGCATGGACTACACAGCTCAAGACTGGCCTGTACTAGAGAGGGAGACCCTACTTCAAAATCAAAACAAAACAAAAGAACAGTGGAACAACACTTAACAGGTCCTCCTGCACTTAGGAACTCAGTTATACTTGAAGTAGTAGCACTTGTTACAATCTAGCATCTCTATGTAGCATACAGCAGGATAAGCGAGGAGTGGACATTATGTTGTCTGGACTCACCTTCCAATGGATGCCATTAGGGGCTGGAGCATAGCTCAGTGGTTTAAGCACTTGTCCAGCATGCCCAAGGCCTTCAGTTCGCTTCCCCAGCACCACATAAAGATTAGCTGGGCATGACGGCACAATGCTGTAATACCAGCACTTTGGAAGCCGAGACAAAAGGATTGCCATGAGTTCAAGGCCAGATTGGACTACATACTGACTTCAGGACCAGCCTAAACTACAGAGCGATACCCTGCCTCAAAAACAAACAGTGGATGCACTAAGACAGAAACACAAAGGAGAAGTGGGCCTAAGGAGATGACTCCTGAGCCTGGGCAGCCTACTGCCTACTTGTTCCACCTTGCCCATTTATTTTGTTATGGACATGGTACAGAAGGAGTAGAAAAAAGTATGAAATGTGAGTTCCAAACCTGTTAGAGAATGGGATAGGAACAAGATGAATTAAAAACCATGATGACAAGGAGTTACCTTACCTTAGAGTGAGCCTGGATGATCAGTTTCAAATAATCGAATATCCTAAAGAAAAATGGACTCTGTGTCACAAAGTTTGGCTCTTCACTACAGAAGGTAAGTTTGGTCAGAGGCTAGATTTTACAAACAGGATCCTTAATCCAAGTCTTGATTCAACTCAGCCACTCATTAGCCATTTGCTTTGCAAGTGTAGCCCAAAGTTTTCTGGCTATGAATAGATTCAAAGTGTACGATAAACTGTTGTTGGCTATAAATTTATAATAAAATTGTCAAAGCAATTTTTAAATTTAACTTTTTTAACAGTTGAAATTACATTTAAAGGACAAAATGACTACCTCTGGGATTTCTTGAATATAGTACTTATTGTTTTGTTGCACAATCTATCTAGGATCTACTGACAGTGGGCTGAGGGGACCACATCATATTTATCTTTCTGGATCCTCACTGTATCAACGTAGTGGGTCAAATTACTGGTATATACAAAAAATTCACCAAGTTTCACTCATAAAGATGCCCCAAGTCCCTTAAGTTTATCTTAAAATGCCAAACAAATATCAGAATTTCCGTGTGCTACCATGTAAAAACAACTGAAAAGCATATAATTTCTGTGTAACAGAATAATAGGGTAGATCTCATGGTATCAGGAGAAATGAGCTAAAATATGTAAATCACCTAAAGTCTGCAACACAGTCAATGAGTAATTAAAAAACTTCTTATGTGAAGGATGTAGATAACAACTACCTAACAAGGCTGATGTGATTATACATGTTAAGTGTGCTTGGCACATAATGTCAGTAAATAGAAGCCATTTGAATTTGACCAAATGTGCATAACTTTTTATGGTACATCATACCTTTCCATCGCAGAGCACATGTGCACATTTTTTTCAATTACACTCTTTTTAAACTGATTTCACTCTCTTCAGGACCTACTGTACCTCCAGAATTGTAGATGTTGTCCAAAACACAAGGAGAAATTAATTTTTGTATAGCTACTAATCTTTACAAAGCAATTTTATGACTACCTTATTTTTCAATACAACTAGAAGTACCTCCATTTTCACAGAAAAAAAGCTTAGACAGCTTATTGTGGCTTGCCATCATAGCAGGCCGATTTCAGAGATAGAAATAGGACTCAGATTTATTGACCCAAATTACACTGTTGTTTTGCCAGTTCTAACTACTACGGTGGGACTATATATACAGTTTTGCAAGCATATATTAGGCAATCTTCTGTTAGATGGTAGATAAGAATTTTGGTAAAAAATCATCACATTAGTATTACAGTATCTGTGTTAAGGAGCACCTTCATACAATATGTGCAAAGATACCATATATTGGGCTGCTGGAAAATTCATGACGCATTTTTGCAACAGATGGAGCTAGTTCATTTGCGGAATATTAGAGACTGTTGCATCTATGTTATTGCTGTCACTTGATAGCTGACAATTCAAGCTTCATTCTAAAAAGAAAACTGGGTGAGTTGGCTGAGTTTTGAAGATTTTACAACGAGCTGAAGACAGAACACCCAACTGTGTATTTTTACCATATTTTATTGATTTCCTTCCACACAGGGAAGAATGCTCATAAAGCTTGTGAGAAGTTGTGTACAGTTTATGACGACAATGCTCCATGAGAACACCGGTGCCAGGACAGTTCATGGAATTCTGCGCTGATAACTTTGATTTCAACAATTCTCCTTGGTTGGGGAGGACCACCAAGGCTGAAGATGGCAAAATAAAGGCACAGATCGCGTCAAACACCTGCTACATGGCACAAGAGATTGCAGAAATGGTAAACATCCATCAGTCAAGTGTTCATGACCACATCAAGAAGCTGGGATAACTAAGCTCAGTATTTGGGCTCCTCATGAACTCAAAGAAGTTCATTTGATGGCATGTATAAACATCTGCAATATGCTTATTAAGTGTGAGAAAAAAGAATCCTTTTTTGAAGTGGCAGATAACTGGAGATGAGAAGTGTATTGTTTACGACAACATGGTAAACAAACGGTCTTCCTCCTGACTTGCTGATTTGCTTTCAATGTCACTGAAAAGAGACATTCATCACAGAAAGGTAATGGTCTTCATGTAGTGGGGTTTTAAAGGTGTCATGTCTCTGAGTTCTTGCCAAGGAATCACACAATCAATTCAAATACATACTATTGGCAATTAGGTTGTTAGAATGAATTCACCACCCAGAAATGTCCAGAGCTCATTAATCATCAAAGTGTTGTGTTCCATCATGAGAATGTTAGACCACACACAAATCTGATCATCTGTCAAAAATTACTGGAGCTTGGATGGGATGTGTTGCCATATCCACCATACTGGTCCACCCTTATGCCACCAGACTTCCATTTGTTTCAATGCTTTCTTCAAAATTTCTTGCATGGTACGATGTTTAGTTCAGATGAGGCTGTAAATCAGCACCTTGTTCAGCTTTTAGGCTGATAAAGACAAGTCTTTCTGTGTGAATGAAGAATTATGAAACTCACTGAAAGATGGTAAAAGCTTTTCAAACAAACTGGGCTATGTATCATTGATTGATCTTTGTTCTTTATATAAATGACTTCGAGAAACAGGCAAAATATATCATGACTTTTCTGACAACCCAATAGACTAATGAAAGCCCCGGTATGCTAGTACCACACCTATATTTTTATTTACTACTCAGTATTTTGGAATGCTGAGATTATTAATTTGAATGATCTAAAGACAGGACTTCTTATAGCAAAGCTAGGAAACACTCTTTCCATGAAGACCAGACAGTAAAATTTGTGGGCCAGGTTTTGTCACAATTCAACAACTGTGCTATTGTAACTTGGAAGAAGGCATACAAGATACAGATGAATGGGTGTGGCTGTGTTCCAATGAAACTTTACTTACACACAGCTTGCCTACTGCTGATGTTCAATTTGGTTATCTGAATCATCAAGAGCTTCTTTTAAAAGCCTAACCTCAATTTCACTGAATCTGTTGATAACTCAGCAGGTAGGAAGCAAACACTTGAAACTGGAGCAGTCTGATTTTGAACCCTTGTTCTTTAACCATAACACAAATCAAGTTTTTTTCCTTCTTGGCCTTGTGACTCACCAGCATATTGTGCTCAACTGTGAGGTATATTTGCAGTCAATTTTCAATGTTTGAGGCCATTACTTAATGAAATGGATTGGAAAGGACTTGCCATGGTGAAAACATTTGCAGTTCTGATTGCTTGAATGGGAGGGAAAGTCAGATCTAATCCCAAGGAGAATGGATGTTGCCTCCACCCTTGGCATCCAGGGAAACTCTGACTCCTCAGTTTTCTTGGTTTTTGCATCTAGAAATCTTTCTTCTCCCAATGTAGCTGAAATAAAGCTGAGATTCTACTTAAAGTTTACCATGATATAAAGGTGGGAATAAAATCAAAACAATTCACAAATATACACAGGAGATATTTAAATAGCGTTTAAATTAGGTGAGGAATTACTCTTCTATAACTAAGGTCTAATAAATTAGTCATGGAAGGGTCCCTGACAGCAGACTGAGCTGCTGAGGCTCCTTACCTAAATAGCTTCCAGATGGCACCACTTATGACCTTATCAGGACTTTAGACTTTATCACGATCTTCCTTAGAAATGTACAGCTGAGAGTGAAGTTGGAAATTACTCTCTTATGAGGTCAAGTCTGAGAGGGTCCCAGTGTATGAGCTGTCATAGCACAACTGCCCTATAAAGACAAAGTTACTTCTGTGGAAAAGCCAGGCAAACAGATACTTCCTAATAGCTAAGATATATACAGTAACTGAACTTAGAAGAATTTTGGAGCTGTTACTATCTTAGCAATCCCTTTTAGAGTTCGAAGCTTTTCTACCAAATCCAGGGGTCATAAACTAATGGTCCATGGACTACATTTAGCCACAGATATTTCATTTGGCCCTCTTACTATTACTTAATGTGGTATAAAAACCTGAGGGGTGTGCATAAAAATCAGATTTTGCACCTGGAAAAATACAACTCTACCTATATTATGTCCTCAGGACAATAATCAGGTGAGGCTGGCTAGTAGGTACTCCCTTTAGACATGTGAAACTCAACCTAAAAACGAATTTTGCAAGCCCTGAATAAACCAGCCAATTCTCATCACATAGATGAAGAAAATGAAGCTCTGCAAAGCTATTTAGGCCATTAATATTTAACGGTACACTCAAAATCAGAAGCCTGGTGCTCTGAATCCAAGCTCAAAGATCTTTAGGGAGTACCACTGTTTTTTTTCTTTAGAATCTAGGATACAGCTCACTATAATGAAAGGAAACAAAACTGGGAAGAGAGTCTTTTGCTTTTATACCTACTTAACTCTATTTCTTTTGCTGAATCAGAAATTCCTAAAGGCTGTAATCCATTAGGGAGTACAACTAGTTGGGAACACAAAGCCCCCATCATTCCTCAGGCTGCTCACCACACCCACAGTCAAAAGTATTTATGCTTTCTATGCAAAGTACTGCACATTCCCAGCCTCCACAGATGCTCTCATATACAGTTGGGTTATGAACAAACATTGTGCATTTTCTTTTGTTAACAATAGCCTTCTCATCTACTCACATAGGCAGTTGGAAAACAGACTCCGCAGGACACTGATGTGGGAGGGGAGGTTACAGAGAACAGTTACTGATGAGAACAGTTACTTATGGCAGAAGGTCAGTAGGAACTTGGAACTCGTCTCCCCGCTCTCTACCAAATCATCAAATAGCCATGACCATAACTTTCAATACAATGCTTTAAAAAAAAAAATGCAGGTTCCATCCAGACTGACATAGTTTTACATAAAGATACCCCAATCACACTCTTAGGTATCGAGACAGTGACTTACAAAAATCTTGGGAAATCTTAGCTTAAATGGACATAAATGTACAGTACCTTGGTTCATTATAACTCAGACTAACACATTTCTTACCTAAAAACTCCCCAAAGAGATACCTCATTCCTTTACTATTTTACAGATGCCAATGATAAAACTATAGTGTATGCAACTAAAAATAGGAAATTACTGAGGAATGGAATAGCATAAGGTAAACTTTCACATGAGACCATCCTCTGTAAAAGTAGTAGGAATATAAAATCAAGATACTCTTAAGGACAAGAAGAGGAGAAAGCCAGTAGCAACTGAACTCTTCAGCCTTGATGCTTCCAGTCCAGTCCAGTTGCCTGCTCTTCTCTTTTGATTAGTAAAAACAAAAGTGAACATACAAATAGCAAGTGTTTAACAAGCATTAATGTCATTGACACCTGAAGTCAGAGAACTTTGGGAGGCCTGCCCCTTCCCTATCAAAGGTTCCAGAACAGCTTTACCCTGTTTTCATGAGGGAGATCACTCTGGCCAGGAGCCAGTAAGTATAAACTCACCTTTATACTCCTTTTGGGACACTGCCCTGTAGAAATTTCCTAGAGACTGAATCCGGCATAGATTATGGTGCTATAACCAAGATTCCAAATTCATCAATCCTGTACCTACACAGCCATTCTGTAAAGGTCTATCCATCCCATTGTAGCGTCCTGAGACCACAAACAAAAATGTCAAGCAGTTAGCTATTGACAAAGGGGACTTGTACATTTCCCCTCACACGGGGACTTACTTTAAATATGGCAGAGGAGAATCTTCAAGGCACACCATTTAGACCCCAGTATTTTTCCTACTCATTGAATACAAAGTTATTGAATTCACTCACCATTAAATGATAATAATCACCCTAAGAGCCTTTTAAATGTGTTCTTTCCCACTTAATGTTCAACTCCCTCAGAAGCTGGGCTATTCATTTTTTTCAAACTTTAATAAGAGGGAATCTAGTAACACGGTTGGCTCCTTTTAAATAGTGGGAAAAACTAAAGCTCAGAGAAGCAACTAGTTTCATGCAGTTAGGATACAATGAAACCCAGGACTAGAGCTGAGAATCTTTTCATACAAGCTTGAACATAGTACTATGCTAGACAGGAGTGGAATGACCAGGACAGCCTTGGTAAGACCTTTATTTAACTGCTTTGCCATTAATATGTAGGGTGTAAAATTTAAAAAAAAATTTTTTTTGAGTACTGGGGAATCCCAAGAGTGTTCTACCATTGAGCCACACTGCTACACTTCCAGCTCTTTATACTCTTTATTTTGAGAAAGTATTTCACTAAGTGACTAAGTTGAACTTGGGATTTTATTGTTTTTACTTTACTTTTCTTTTTTCTTTTGAGACAGGGTTTCGCTCTGTAGCCCAGTCTGGTCCTGAACTCAGGATGAAGCCCAGGCTGGCCTTGGACTCATGGCATGCCTCCTGGCAATCCTACTGTCCCGGCCTCTCAAATGCTGGGATTACAGGTGTACATCACCATGCCTGGCTTAAGTGGTGCTGGGGAACAGAGCTTCGGTACTTAGCACTTGACTTAGTGCTTGCAGTGCTATAACTGGTGAGCTATTCTTCCAGTTCCATGCCTTACCTTCCTGAGTAGCTGAATTACACCATGGCTTCAAGCAACATATGCAGGGTTTTGTTACCCATATTCAACAAGCCCAGTACAACAATACAGTTCTAGATAAGTTGTTTTCTAAATGAGCCATCTAATAAGAAAAAGATTAAATCCTTTTATATATATACTAGTGCAGGATTTTTAAGTACCAAGTCATCATGAAGAATGTACAGCAGGGGTGAGAAAATGTCAGCCTTCTCAAATTGACTGGAGGAATCACCATCACATACATGATGATTTGCAAATTAGTAGCATTGAAAAGTTTCTCAGAAAGATGTGATCTGCTGTATTCTTAACCCTTTATACAAGCAGGTTTAACAATTTGGTTAGTTCTTTCTCTCCTTTCCTGCTTAAGGCTACTGGCCTATTTATTAAGGCCAGAGTCTAAACAGAGAAATGTAACAGAGAATGTCCCTGCCTCCTACCACATTTGATCAATTTACATCTTTCCCTCTGACTCTATTTCCTATATGGTAGCATAAACCCATACAAAAATAGTCTAAAAGACAGAAATTATTAAAAAAAACACACATCTACCCACAAAATAACTACGAGAAGGTACTGGAGACCAAATGAAAAACAGACAAAATTTGAGATGTTGAAACTTGGGAAAAGGGAATAGCAGAAGGTGAGTTTCCTGTATTACGGGCTTTTTGGGAGGAGAGAAAGTGTGTTCTTGGCTGAGGAATTCGAGGGAACCAAAGAAACAGAGCAAATATAGTGGCTGGAAAGTGAAAAGGGAAATCTTAGGAGAGTCAAAGGAAAATTAAGTAGTGTTCTAAATTCTTTACATTATTTCTACCCAAATCTCTGACTCATCACCTAAACTATGTCAAGTACGGTCTCCAGAGAAAAGTAAAAGAACTGAATTATGATTTCAGCTGCTGTCCAAGAGTTTACAAGTTGGATCCAATGAAGTTAAACGCTTGCTAACGCGAATTAAAAAATCAGCACTCTTCAGATGAATACAACTGAATTTACAACATAAACATTTATAATGCTCAGGACTTGATCTAAAATTATTCAACATATACGGGTGTAAGTCAAACCAAAACAATAAATATATTCTGTAAACAGTGGAGACTAAATCTAAGATTATTCAGATATTAGCTCTACCAGAAAAGAATTTCAACAAAGGAAAATGTACTTGTGGTGAGTAAAGAGGAAACCTCAGCAGAGATACAGACAAATAAATAAAATTCTAGCAGTGTATGATAAGACACCTAAAATTAATTCTTTGGCTTCACATGAGAAATACTTAATTTCCTTCATAGTTCTTTTCTTAAATTTTTGACTCTGGAATAGGGTAAATTTAGAATGAAAAGAGGCTCACTTGTCTTTGACTCTCCAAAAAGACACAAATCAGACCCATGATTACTGATGTTCTAATTAAAAGTGAGATAGGAGCAGAAGAATAGCTCTTATTCAAAATTACCTCCGTTTAGCTGTAGATTGTTTCAAATGACGTATCTTTTGTGGTACTGGGGCTCGAATCCAGGGTTTTGTACGTTAGGCAAATGTTAAATCACTGAGTGATGTCCCAGGACTCTAAAAATTGTAAGACAGGGTCTCTTGAGGTTGCTTAAGTTGGGTTTAATTTGCAATCCTGCTGCCTCAGCCTTCTGAGTAGCTTGGATTACAAGTATGTGGTACCATTTTAATCTTCTCAAATGATTTATATTTGTAACAAAACTAAATGGAAAACTGCATAGGTAGTTATTTTGGCTCTTTGAGAAGGTTTGACTACACATATGGATACTTTCCCTTAGTAAAGTTGTGAAGGCTATAGCTAACTGAGGTTTCCTTTCTGGGTTCCCTGATATTTAACATCAGGTTTGATACTGGATTCTACACATGGACCAATTTTTTCTTTTAGTAGGTAGAACATATATTATGAATTACTTTTGCAAAGAATCTGTAGGAGACATTTTATATACAAATAGTGAATGTTAGGCCAAGTATGGTAACATATGCTTGTAATCTCAGCATTGTAGGAGGCCAAGGAAGGATGATCAAAATTTGGAGACCAACCTAGCAGCTTAGCAAGATCTTATCTCAAAAAAAAAGAAAAAAAAAAAAGGTTTGTAAAAGGTTAGAGATACAGTTTAGTGGGAAAACCCTAGATTCAATTCCCAGTACCACAACAAACAAACAAACAAACTTCTCTCCCACAAAAAACCCAATATGCAATGTTTTTATGAGGAGAAAAGTGATGTTCAGAGAAAAAGCATCATACTTATATCACCTGAAATGACTCCAATGTGAAATTACCTTCTGAAAACATGGGACAAAAAAATCCTCAGTCAATTTTGGATCTGCCTCCTCTCTCTTTTGTTCAGCAAACTCTATATGAGACACACAATTCTGAAACAGAGTCAGTTTTAAAACCCTCCAGATTCCTGGTACTCTCAAAAGCAGGACATAACAGTGAAGAGCCCAAACTGATTCCTGACAAAATAACAGAATCATAATTACGTAAAAAAGTGACAACAGCTATAGGAAAAATATTGCCAAACAAACCCCAAATGGTTACTTTCAGAAACAGACATAATAGTTTCTCTAGAAGAAAGGAGTATAACAACTTTGTTCAAATGAAACAAACCAACAATGTCTGAACTAAGAGAATGAATGCTCTTAGTAACTGTATAATGAGTAGCAACTAAAATTACTTTTTAGTATTAGAATGGACCAGTGTCTCTCTAATTAAGACCTGACTAATCTCTCTATAAAACAAACAAAAAAAAAAAAGATGCTGGAAAACCATAAAACTCCTCTTTATCATAGTTCTGCTATAAATATGATCTTCATATCATCCAGCGATACAAAATTCTAGAAACTTTACAAAATTTTTTTTAGTTTATTATTATTTTTTTTGTTATCAAAGAGAATGTCCAGAAACATTGAGTACTAAAGAATTTGTTCATGGCATTGTTTTACAAAAGTTCCTAATGGAGAGTGAATTTTTAATTTTTTTTTTTTGATGTATCCTTCATTAACTAATGATGAGGTGGATGAACTGATGCAATTACTTTAAAAAAAAGACAACCTTATAAAGGAAAAATAAAAATTCATCCATTCTCATTCTGAATCTGTTGATTAGAATAAATTCAGTGGTCACAACACCACCACTGGTTAAGAATTAAGTTCTCCATAGAAGGGAGCTGGTTCAGTTCTTCTCAATAAATCCCATAGGTCTCTCATATATATAGGCACCATGTTCAAAGTCTCACACAAAATGTCTGTGTCACTTAAATTATACAGTGTGGCAGTGTTTGGTTCATGTGGACATAATATTTAAAGAGGGGCAAAGTAGAAAACAATCTGTTTGCATGTTATATATGAGTATATTATTGTACTGTGCATGGATTTGAGGGCCTGGTAGCCCTTGATAAAGAAGAATTCCACCAATAAAGCATTTTCCAGTTCCTAGTTGATCATGTTAGGTCAGTGCCTACTTCAGCTATTGACTGGTTCAAGCTAAGTTTGGCTGTCCATCTCTTATACCAGAGCTCTATTTCTCAGCCTCAGGATATGTGGGGTATTTGACTGTTTCTATTTTTTCTCGGACTTTGTAGGAGGGATATAGGCCTGTTCTTCCCAGTTTTCTGTTGACACCTTTAGAATAGCCATCCCAATGATTTCCAGCCACACCAATTATATCTCCAGGTTCCATGGGGATTTCCTCTTCAGTTCGAGGTTGGTGTGGATAAATGGCAATCTGGTTGTGGGCATTTTGGCCCCCAAAATAGTAGATGTCATCTAAAGAATGGAAGTTTGCAGAGGCATCAGGATGTAGTGTTTGCATGATTTCATAAGCAACTCGACAGACCTTGGGAAAGAGTAGAAAAATGTTAGTGTAGTATATAAAAGTATATAAAAAAGCTAGTGTAATATATAATAGCACTTCTTCATAGCAAACTAAAAGCCTATCTTTGAAGTCAAAGACAGGATCCAGGACTGAGAGGGCTGAGAAGTAGCAGCTGCTAATAAGTACCAGTCCATTTGCTGTTAGGTGATGTAATAAATCATTCTTAATCTGTCTTGTATCTTTTTAAAAAAAGTCACACCAAAGATTATTACAATTAAAGCCTGGGAGACAGACTATCTATCTGTCTGTCTGTCTGTCTGTCTGTCTGTCTGTCTATCTATCTATCTATCTGGTTTAAAATGACTTAAGTGTTAAAAAACATTTATTAACAGCTACATAGTCATCAAGCCTACAAACTGGTCACATAAAAATGAGCCAAAAGTTTGTGCCTTGAAGAATTTATTATTTAGTATTAGGACTTCAAATAATTAATATAAATGCTATTGCTCTCTTTCCTTCACTCACTGCTAATCACATGTTAATTTTTGCTAATTTAGAACCTGGTCTCAGAACCTTTCTCAATAGAAATTTATACAATGGTCACAATCAAGTGAGAAAAAACATATTTACCATTTCTGTTCTAAAGAGCTTTAATTGTACAATACATACAGCAGGACTCCTGGACTGAAATAAGCTGGGTTAGCCTTTGGGGAAGATCCACCTTACCTGACTGTGTAATTTTATGGCTACTTAAGATTTCTCTGCCCAAAGATTATCTTCCCTGCCCACTGAATGGCAGGTGAAATTCCATAAACTGGGCTTCATTCCTTGAGCTTAGTGCTTTCGGATAAAGTTAAACTATAACTATGTTTACAGAGATAACAATTTAAGTAATTTTAAAAAACCAGCTTCAATATAAAGTTAAATGGGTTTAGAATCTTTTCTAAGAGTAGGCAAGATCAGAAGAGAGAACTGTATCATTTTGCATAAAAATTCCTCCTTCATACGCTCTGAATCAAAAACTCATTATATTTTCCTAATTCTCTAGTTGTGATCATCTCAGTTAATGAAGTTTTATTGGCCCTATAGCTGTACTTTTGCATTTAAAAAGACACTACCAGTAATAATTATTAATATGATTAATGGAACAATTAGGATTACTCAACAGTGTTTTAAAACCATGGCATTCATAAAGAGCAAGTACACTAGGCAAGCACTCTACCACTGGGCTCTATCTCTAACTATGACATCAAATGGAATCTGGTTATATTAATCATCACCTCTACTTAGGGTATCTGAATCTCAGAAACTTGAAGGACAATTTAATTTTGCAGAGAAAAACTAAAATACAAGGTTATTGTGATTTGTTTAAGTTCTAGTGCTAGAATTTGAACTAGACAAAAAGAAGACAATGGAAACTTTGCTTTCAAGTTTACTATACACCAACAAACTAAGTTTGCATTGGGAATGTCATGATACAGTTGAGATCACTGGTAGAATACTGAGACTCTAATAAAAAGAGGACCAAAAATGTTTTGAATGTTTCTGCATTAAATTCAGCCAAAGATCCATACAGTCCAAGTAAGTAAACACTCTGGAAAGGAAGAAACTACATATAGTCATGTACTGAATAATGACACTTCAGTTAATGAAGGATCACATAAAGTCGTTATCTATCATTTAGAGACATTGTAGCTATTTTAGATCAAGTAAGAATACCCATGTTTGTTCACTGACAAAATTATCCTAAGGACACATTCCTCAGACTGTATCTTCATTGTTCAGTGACACACAACTTTAACTAAAACAAAGCAGTTCCAGTAATAATGTATTACAATAATGATTGAGGATTTATTGAGCTTCTGCTATCAGATCCTGTTTCAGATATCATCAAATACAGATATGAGGTCAATGACAGTACTGGACAAACTGTCTTCAGTATTCCTCCACCTTCAGTCATTCCTAGTAAGTAAAGCAGGATGCTGTACAACTTCTGGGTGACCAGTATGTTCTAGCAATGAACCCTGATACAGTTTCTTCTCTCTACTCTTGAATGTCTAACTCTTATGGAAATAATATATTGCCCTCTATCCCACACCGAGCAACATGTTTTCTTTTGAAGATAATCCTAATAATTAATTTGTGTTTTGGTACTAACAGTTGTTAATGTATTAGCTCTGGTGGATACATGTTTTCTTAATTTAAATAAATAATTAATGTTGAAATTTCAGACAGAGATTTCTGTACAACATACTGATTGTGGGCCCTTCCAAACACATGAATTTGTACTACATTGGTGTGACCCTTAACAGTTATAATGGTTATAATGATAAGCAAAGAGCTTAATAAGCACTGTGTTCCTGGCACCATTCTAATAGTACGGCCTTCCCCTGCACTCATTTAATTCTTACAACAGATTTTAAGGATACTATTATTATTCCTATTTTGTAGATAAGAAACTAAGATATAGAAAGATTAAACAAATTTCCTTCGAACACAAACACCCACACTCAAAAACACCCACATTCACATACACACAGAGGGAGGGAGGTAGAGACGGGGGAGAAGAGAGAGAAAGGAAGAGGGAGAGAGAGAGAGAGAGCTAGCAAAGGACAGAGCCACGACAAAATTCTTTCTGGCATTAGAGTACATGCATTCAACCACACATGCATAAACGGCTAGAACAGTGGGTGTCATAGTGTAGGTGCTCAATAAATACTGGTTGAATGAGTGTTATTTCTCGTACTGAATATTGATCTAGTAATGGAAGTGCAGGTCTATGCGTGACATTTAATCCTGAAAGTCCACACAGAACATTCTGTGTAAGCAATGGTTATTTGTATCAAATATGGGGCAATTTACTGTACAGGATGAGAAAGATTACTATAGTGCTGATATTTGAACTTAATTATCCCAGGTTTCTCTGTGCTTTACAAATTCAAATCATGTGGCAGTCTATGATTTGCAAAGCAATAGCTGGCTATGTGCATCTTTTAGTTCATTCTATGTTGACTTGGCACTATATAATTTTTAATACATCGCCAAGCACACAGTAATGGCTAACAGCAAAAATCCTGCCAATGAAGAAAATATGACTGGATTTCAGAAAAACAATTAACAAGAGGGAGGTCCATTAGTCTGCATTTTATCTCTTGGGAACATCAGCTGAATTTGCCTGAGTTCCCAAAGTACTTTTGGAGCAGACAGATTTTGTTTCTGTCAAAACAGGGTCAGGAGGCTTTCCTAGCATGAGAATTTGGAAGTGTGTTCTCACCTCATTGGGTGATGCTCGGCAATCTGTGTAATTTTCCTATAAACTCTTTAAATTTTGCTCTGAAATGAAAGAATAAAGACCAAGGTCTCTGCTACATTGTAGGGATGTTAAAATTCAGTGAAGGCGGCACCATACAGCATTCATCATTCAAGCTACAGCTCATCTCATGCAAGTTACCCTTTCGGTCTTTCATTCTGGGAGGTCTGCACAGGGTTCACGTCAGGCTTTTACCCTATGCTTTCTCCACAGTATGCTCACAGTTACTTACTGTTGTTTCATGATTAATGCAGCTAATGATTCTGCCCTTTGGGCCTTCAAAATCTGACTAAAAGCACAATGAAATCAGTGTGTGTATATGGATTTGTCATAAGTACAGTGTAATAACTGCCATTAAGGAAGGTGTCTGGGGGACAAAAATAATTATTTTCTGGTGATTTTTCATAACTTACTGAGAACTGTTGATTGTTAACTTTAACAACGCTAACATCTTTTTCTTTTTTGGCGGTATTATAGATTAAATCTAGGGTCCTTGCATTGAGCTACATTCCCAGCCCTTTTTTAATTTTGAGAACAGATCTCCCTAAATCACTATGCTGCCCATACTGGACCTGGCCTTCCAGAGCACTGGGATTACAGGTGTGTGCCATCATGCCCAGCTAGTGATTATTCTCTAGTTGTTCCATACAAGTATTTTGATTCTGACGTTCCTGATGGCAAGAACTGAATCTTAAATTTTATTTGAAATCTTATCTGCCCTAGTACAGTTTTGAGTAAAAATCAAACCAATTTAAGTGAACTAATCAATAATAAGTGCATAAATAAGATAGGAAAACAAAATATAAGGAAAAATGGACCACTCATAAAAAGCACATACACTGAAGCCATAATCAAAGTTACATGCAACAATTAAACTCAAAGAATGAACGTGATATTGTAGTACTTAATTTTAATACAGTTTCTTGTTTAGTAGAAATGTAATAGGATTTGAAAATAATGGTATTTTACTCTTCTCCGTTTTGTCTCATTTGATTGAAAGTCATTTCCCTGGTATGTTAAACAATGAATAGATTCTGGTTACATACGGATTGTATGTAAAACTACAAAGTATTAGCTGTGCTTAGTTACCTGCTATTTCAGTTAACCAAATGGCTTCAGTGAGGATATACTTAACCACTGCCTGAAAAAAGCTAGTCAATGTATTCAACAGGTATTTTACAAAATTTCTTCATTCTTTCACAAAATATATTGACCATAAGGAAAATTAGAGTCGTAACTAATATGAAAAATATAGACACACAAATTATACGAGTTTTCCTAACCCCAACACAGTCAAAAAAAAAATCGATCATTTAAACATCACAGCCACTTACCTGGGATGAAAAAGTACACACAAGGAAGTCTGCCTGGGAGAGAAAATGTATATCCAAGATCACACCTCGAAGAGAATTTTCTGTGTACCGATTGTGCAGTCCAGCTGACCAGGAGATAGAGTTATCACTAATAAACTCATAATTAGGGTACCTGAAAAAAGAAATAAATTTAAATATGGTCATCAAAATTATAGTATTTATTGAAAGACTTGCCCCTCTAATGAACAGTTTCTAACAATGAGATTTTTATTTATATAAAATTTTTTTTGAGACAGGGTCTCACTGTAGTCCAGGTTGGTACTGAACTCACAACAATCCTTCCACCTCAGTCTCCCCCATGCTGGGATTAGAGGTGCAGACTAAAGAATCTAACTTAGAGCCTTGCACTTGCTTGGTAAGCACTCTAATCACTGTGCTATTTCTCCAGCCTGAGGAGAACTTTAATTAAATTATAACCTTAATATTTCATTACACCTCTTCTTCATTAGTATTACAAGTTAGTAATATAAATAAATTAAGAGATGAGTATTTTAAAAATTTGTGAGAACCAATAGTCTACTTCCCATCCTTTCTGGAGAATTGCTGTTACCCAATAACAACAATGGAAAGCTATTCAAGTGAATTTATAATGCAAATCATTATCTAGCAGTAGTTGATGAGGCATCCCTGAACATATTGTGGGGCAAAACCATTTTGTGATGCTCTGTATATTAAAAGTTATTGATATAACATGAAACACACAAGCACACATCAAGATAGCCTTTACTGATTCATGAAGGTGTTGAAAATTTAAGGCTCATTATTGTCTTTGTAATAAGTGCTCTTCTAGGAGGTTACTCAGGGAGGTTTCATACTTGATTACTGAGCTTTTCCTTTAGAATATAAATACAATAAAATTACATTTAAAATTTTAATTTATAATTTACAATACTTTGTATTTTCATCTATTTTTCATTGATATTACAAGCCAGAAATAGAAATACGCTAAAAGATGACTATTTTAAAAATTTGTGAGAACCAATAGCTTATTCCTTTCAGGAGAATCACTGTTACCCAATAACAATAATGAAAAGTCATTTTTATGCAAATTCCTTGTAGATGACCACAAAACAATGTGCTAGTAGTCATATCTGAGATACAATGTGTATTTAAAAATATAAAAACAGGTTGACCTTAAAAAGTCTATCATATGTTCAAATGATATTAATCTCAATTAGAGATTTAACTGTACTCTAGCATAAGGTAAATTATTGTTTTAAAACATAAGGTAAATCTTGAGGCTCAAATTGCAAACCTTGGACAGTTGCATGTAAAGGGGATAAGGACTGTATGTACTCTACAATTTCATAAGAATTAGTACACTGGAATATAAAGTACCATAATGGCCTAATGTAGTAAATATTCAATACAGCTTGGCTATGATTATTAAACAGTGTTCCTCCAAATATAGACCTAATTTTACTCCTCATTTCTTTAAATCTCTGTCCAATTTCACCTCATCAATGAGGAATCTGACAATCTCTTCCCTTTTTTACCTGTCTCATGTTTGTGCATGGTTCTTACTGTCACTTACAGAACATGTATTTTGCTTGCTTACTGTCTGTATCTACTCTCCACTCCCACCATCCCTAATTAAGGGAGTCATTTCATCTCCTCTCTTCCATGGATTATTTTCAGCACCGAGAAGACAATTTGGACTGCAACAAAGGATGAATATTTCCTAAAATAATAGTTTTTGCTTAGAAACTAAGAAATAGCAAAAGTCGGTTTACATGTTCATCTTCCAAGCTGGATTCCCCAAAGCCCAGGACCGTGCTTTATAGTCTCTGCGTTGGAGTGCCTAACATTCCACACAACGCTGCGTGAATAAAGACAGGAACAAGCAAATGCTCCCTTTGTCTGGGACTTTATCCTAATCCCCTAACACATGCTTCAGATTCCTCTTCATTTCCAGGCCACCAAAGAGCTTTCCTTCATTGCCTCTCCAGCCATGGCTGTTAAGGTAGACTCTAAGTACTGTTTCAGATTGATATTCAGTGTTCAGGCCTATTTGGGTTTATTATTTTTCACATTTTGCTCTCCTTAGCCCAGGATTGGGGAACTGAAGAAAATGTCACGTTTGTTAAAAAAAAAAAAGCACAGAAATACTTTAAATATGATACCTTTGCTGTTACAAAGCCTGGTGCGAGGCAGCAGAGTAACAAATCTACATATGAGGATGCTGGAGCATGGACGCAAAGGGAAGCTAGTAAACCCAGTCATATTTATCCTTGAGGAAAGACTAACATTGTCATCATGGTTGGGGTGTTCAGAGAAACAAAGAAAGGAGTAACCCACTGACTAACAAATTAGATTAACAAATATTAATGACCATCTTAACTAAAAGGCCCCTTTGTAGAACCAAACCAAAGAGACACTGAATTTTCACAGGCCTTTCTCTATATGTAAAAGTGGCATCATGACGATACTGACAGTGAAAACAACTAAAACAAGGTGAATAATGGGAGACCTTCCACCTCCACAATGACCAAGGAGCTTTCTGTACAAATACGCTTCTTTTCTTTCAGTCAAGGATGTTGCCAAAGAAATTTATCTGGCTTGAGGTTTCAGAGATTGATGATGACAAAAATATATTTTCCCATTTTGTAAAGTATTTTTTATATTACCCACAAAGTACTAGCTTTTCATTTCTGAAATTTTTCTCCAGACTAAAAGAGACAGTCTTTGTGATATCTCCTCAGGACACCTGTTTAACTGGGTTACAGGCATATATTTTCTAACAGTTGGATACTCTCTGAGATGAGGAACCATACATTATATTTTATATGTCTTTATATTTCCAGTGTCTGTGTCTCACATATTACAGGAATTACAAAAAAAAAAAAAACCCAGCAAATAAACATGCTACTCATTGCTGATTCTTCATTTCATACAGCAACCAAACACTTTACAAAACCCCTTAAACATTTTTTCTTCCTTTTATTCATTTCAATGTACCCAACGTTAGAAAGAGCCCATCAAGTATTTTTGCTAAAGAATAAAGTAAATGAGTAAATATTTTATCTGGGAGAATTTTTAAAGACTGTTTATCTTCTTTTCCCTTCATGCCTATCTCTACTGTCCACAATCGTAGAGGGCAATATTGGCTGGACAGGTTTTAATAGTTCTGTGATTTAAATACTGTGATTGTGAAAAAGAGGCAGAACAAGATGGCAGTTGAGTAGGATCCTCAGGTGACTGGCTCCTCATACACACATCAATAAGGTGGACACACAGCAAAAAAGTTATCTAAACAACTTAGCTAAGAAAAAGAAAAGAGCTCTAGGAACCAAGAAGAGGTTGACAGGAAAGTTAGAAAGTATGGAGAAACTGCAGAAACTGAAGACAACATGGACAGGAGAACAAAGCCGTGAAGAATACTAACCCTTGTTCCTTGGACTGGGGTCAGTCATGCGAACACAAGGTAAGCCTGGAGTGTCAGGAGCCACAGACTGAAACAACAGATGGGCAGCACTGGCTCCCAAGAGAAGCCTGCAGTCTGCAGGTGCAGTGTGGGGTTCATTCTCAAAGGACCCCTTAGCATGGCAGGCTGGTGTTTGAGAAGTAATTACAACAATGCCATATTAGAACATGACATGATCAGGAGTCATTTTAAGAAGGGGATTCAGTTTTGAGACTAAGCTGCTCAGTCACAGAACTCACAGAGGGGGGGAGGGCTTGCCACAAACACCCTGAAGGGGATGGGTAGCAGCAAGCTGAGGCTGTGGAGCACAAGGCAGCCCTGAGGGGGATTTTTTTTTTTTTAAGTGCTGGGATTAAGTCCAGCAGCTTGATTGTCCCACCCTACTTCCCTCTCTGCCTACCTGCTTCCAGCACAGAACTCAGTGATGTTTGCTCTCCCTAACTTGCCTACATGCCCAGAGATGCGTCCTAGCTTGGTCATTTGCCATGTCTCATTAGTAATGTAGACCTCCTTTTTACTGTTTAGTATAACTGTAGCATTGAATTGGTTATTATGATAAAAAATGCCTAGTTTGTTGTAGATTCTATCAATATTTCTGATTCATTTTCTATTATTAATGGTGGCATAGTGGCTGATCTTAATTATTTTCCACTATAGGTCAATATCTGGCTTTTATTTGGGCCATCAACACTACTGCATTATTGAACTATTACTGCAACTACTCAATGAGTAGTGCTGGAGAGCAAGACTTCCAAAATAAGGTTAAGACACTAAGAAGGTCCTCAATTATTAAGTTGAGTAGGTTGAAGATAGGCATAAATACCAAGATAGAACCAAGCTGAATGACACATTAAAGAATGATATAATCAACTAAGGGATTTTTCACGGAAGTTTTTTTTTTTTTCCTGCACCAACTGATATATAACACTCATCACAAAAGTAACAGACACACGAGAAAGCAAGGCAACAAGTTGCCTCCACAATGTTTAGTTCCCCTACAGCTGATCTCACAAGCTTGAAGTAGAAGAACTTCTAAGTGAAGAATTCAACAAATGGACAAAATGTTTTAAGTGATAAGGAAGAAATCTATAAAAAATTAAAGATGTTGAAGACCTTAAAGAGGGTTTAATTAAACACTGAATGTAATTAATAAAGTATTTAGTGTGTTTGAAGATGACACGGATAAGTTGATCGAATTGACCAAGACAACAGAGGATACGAATGATTATATCAAGTTAGAATGCTTCTGCTCAGAAAAATGACCAACAGAGTCAGAAGACAACACCTTATAGAACAGGAAGAAATTTTTGTTGGTTTGGACAGAGGGCTAATACCTAGAATATAAAAAGAACTGAAAGGGAAAAAAAGATTGTCCAAAATAAAAGAATCAATAAAAAGGCAATTAAAATAAATGACTCTTCTCAAAAGAAGTACTAACAGCCACTAAATACATAAAAAGGACAATATCTTTGACCAGCTCCTTACACTAGAAAAATGTAAACCAAAACAATACTGAGACTTCATCTTATTCTAGCTAGAATGGCTATTATCAAAAACTCAAAAGACAAAAATGCTGGTGAGGGTGCGGGGGAAAAGGAAGCATTCTACATTGTTGGTGGATCTGTAAGACAGCAGAACCACTACGGAAATTAGTACGAAGAGTCCTTTAAAAATTTAAAGTAGATATGCCATTTGACTCAGATATACCTCTTCTGGGTATCTTTCCAAAAGAATTAAAGCCATCAAACAGGAGTTACAAATGCAAACCCATGTTTACAGCATAACAGTTTATAATAGCCAAATCTTGAAAGGAGCCAATATGCCCATGAACAGATGAATAAAGATGCGTTAGTTTCCACAATAAAATATGTATTATTCTGCCATAAAGAAAGATAAATTTGAGTCATTTGTAGGAAAATGGATACACCTTAAGACTATCATGTGTAATGAAGTGAAACAGAATAAAAGGTTAACACATGGTGAGAGATGGAAGAAAGTAAGAGAAGAGACGTTGTGGAGAGGGAAAGGAGGATGACAGGAAGAGTTGAAGGGGCAGGAAGGGAAAATAGACGTGATATGTAACAATGAAAAAAGAAAAAAATGAAAAAAAATCACATGGCTTCCCTAATATGAGAAAAACAAACCATTAAAAAAAGCGAAAGAGATGAAAGAAAGTAAGAAGAAAGACTTTGGGCTGGAAGAATAGCACAGCAGTTAGAACACCTGCCTAGGCTCAGAGTTTGGTTTCCTCATACCACATAAACCAGATGTGGTGGCACACACCTGTAACCCCAGCAGTCAGGAAGCTGAGACAGTAGGATCGTTGTGAGTTTGAAGACAGGCAGGACTACTTTGTGGAGAAGGAAAGAGGCTACGGGAGTGGTGACAGGGTAGAAAAAAAATAGCAGTAAAAATATAAGAAGGATGTTCACTGTTGTCACATCAGACCAACAAAGCATTAGCTACAGTAATTAGGAAAAAAAAAAAGGATTTTCAACATATTAAAGGATGAAGAGAAATGGTCTGTTTGCTAATGTCATGATCTTTTATATGGAAAAAGTCAACAAAAAGCTGTTAGAATTGATAAATACAATAAAGTTGGAGGTTACAAAAGAAACACAAAAGGCAACAGATTTGTATAAATTAACAAAATATTCAAAAAGAAATTACTATTCTCATTTACAATAGCACTAAATATAGTACAGTACAGTACAGTACAGTACAGTATAATACTTAGGAGTAAACTCAACCAAGGAAGTTGAAGATCTGTACACTGAAAATTTAAAAATATTGATGAAATAAATTAAAGATATTAATTGTTGAAAAAACACCCCTTACTTAAAGGTTGGGAGAATATTGTTTACACTACCCAAAGTAATCTACGTATTCAAGACAATTCCTACCAAATTCCATTGTCATTTTTCATAGAAGTAGATAAAAGAATGCTAAACCTTGTATGTAACCACTAACAACCTCCAAACAATCAAAGCAATCTGAAGAAAAGAACACCTACAAAGCCAGACTTGACTTCAAAGTATTTTATGAAACTACTGTAATCAAAACAACATAGTGGTATAAAAACAGACACTCTGACCAATAAAACACAATAGGACAAACATTTACAGTCTCTTGATTTTCACTAGAAGTGCTGTTACAGTTTAAATCTAAAATGTTTCTCAAAAGTTTCATGTGTCCGTAAAGTGACTGGATCATGCAGGCACTATTCTCTCACTCTACTTCCTGGGTACCATGTAGTGACTTGCTTTTCCCCTGCCAGGCATTTCTGCCATTGTCAGCCAAATATGGTTGGACTGAGACCTCTGAAACTGTGAGCTAAAGTAAGACTCTCTTCCTTTAAGTTGGTGACGGTTATTGTGTCCAGCAATGAGGAAGTGACTAAGACGGGTGCCAAGAATACAAAACAGAGAACAGACTATTCATCTAATAAACAATGATGGGAAAATTGAATATTCATTGCAGAAGAATTAAGTTGGACCATTATCTAATACCATATACAAAAGTCAACTAAAAATTTAATGAAAATCTCAAATATAAAATCAGAAACTGTACAGAGTTATTAGAAATACAAAAAAGCCCTCCATGATGCAATTTTGGACAGTTATTTCTTGGACAGGACTCTAAAGCACAGGGAACAAAAGCAAAAATAAACAAATGGGATTGCATCAAGTTAAATTGCTCCTGCAAAGCAAACAAAACAAGAGTGCAAAGAGACAATTCAGAGACTGAAACAAATATTTGCAAACCCTATGTCTGGATAAAGGGCTAATCACCAAACTATAAGCTATCACTCTACACCTGTTAGAAAAGTTGTTATCGTTAAGACAAAAGATAGTGGTATTGACAATATGGAGAAAAGTAAATTGGTGGCTATGTAAATTAGTATAAACAGTTTGAAGTAGAGGTTTCTCAAAAACCTAAAATTAAAATTATCATGTAAACCACTGATCTCATTTCTGGATACATTATTTGAAGGAACTGAGAGCAGCACGCCAAAGCAGTATCTGCACTCCCACGTCCATGTCAGCATTATTCATGGTAGCCAAGGCACAGAAGCAAGAAGATACAAATTTAAATGCCCACTGGTAGATGAATATAGAAAATGTGGTACACAGCAGAAGGCTACACAGCCTTATAAAGAAACTGTTATTTGTGACACTATGTATGAAACTGGAGGACATTATGTTAAGTAAAATAAGCCAGGCATAGAAGACAAATACTATATGATCTTACTTATACATGGAATCAAAAAAGTTGATCTTATAGAAATATAGAGTAGGAAGTGTTACTAGAAGCCTGAGTGGGGAAAAGGAATGGACTGAAAAAGACAATAGGTTCCTAAAAGGGTTCAAAGTCTCAGTTGAACTGAAGACAAGTTTTAGCAATTGATGGAACTTCATAGTAATCACAGTTAACAATAATGTATAGCTGCTTTTGTTTGGATCTGAAGTGCCCCTCAAAAGGCTCAGGTATTTAGATGCAGTGGGATAAAAACGGAATTGTGTACTGTTGGGAGACCAGTCCTTACTGGAAGGGGTGGATGGATGCTTGGGGCTTGACCTGGAGTTGACCAGTATCAACTTGTTGAGACTGGGGCACACACAGCTTCCAAGTTTGTGTTATTGACTTGTGGACCAGGAAGTGACAGGGGCAACACTCCCTGGGTATGGGGGCCCAACTGGTGGCTTGAACCAAGGAAAGGAAGGAGGAAGAAACATTGTTACAGCTTCTTCCTGGGAAGGTTGTGGCCTTGCCTGAGTCTCCAGAAACAAACTCTCTCCTGTTTTACTTGGCTGTCACATGCTTGCAGGGTTACTGGCTGCCCATGAATGTACTGTGTGAGACCTTCTGAAACTCTGAGCTAAAATAAATCTTTCCTCCCTTATATTGTGAATGTCAGGTATTTTGTCCCAGCAATGAATAAGTAACTAGACAACAGCATAATCCAAAATTGCTAAAATAACATATTTTAAAATATTTTTACCACAAGAAAATAAAAAGTTGGAGAAGGGACAGATATGTCAGCTTGTTCATTAGAAAACCATGTATACTCAGATCAAAATATCATCAGATTGTATCCTTTTAAAAAACATAACACAATTATATGCCAATTCTAAATGAATAAGTGAACTTTTTACACTGACCTGAGAAAACAAATCTGAGCTATATCAATTGAAAATATATTCAAATTATATAGAATATAATCAAGTTTTTGTATATATATATATATAAACAGGGTGACTGTATCAATGACTGGGAGGAATATGTCAATATTTAAACATTTGCTGCTACTGAGTTTGTGGATTATAGGTAATTTTTTTTCTTGCCAACATCCATCTTTTCTAATAAACGCAAATTATTTTGCCAATCAAGAAAAAAGCTTGTGAAACATTAATAACAAGGGAAAGACAGTATGAATATCCTTTTCTTTAAGGTGCAAATTCAGTCTGGTGTTTTAAAATGAGAACATGGTGAACTATTTCTACTTTGTTTCTCTATAATACATCTGAATATTAAATTGTAAAACTTTGTGAAAATTTATTATGTTTTGTGCCCAAATATTTAATTCTTCTTACATTCATAAGAATCACAAAAGACACAAGAATCAAGCATTCTTTTCAATTAAAATAGACAATCCCACCCGAGAACTCCTAGTTGGTCTAACTTACTTTGTTTTTGCCTCCTTTAGTAAAGAAGGGTCATCCGTGGCCAAATATACTCTTTTCTTATCCACTTGCATTCTGCGTGCAAGAAGCTGAAAATGTTCTTCAACATGCACCATGTACTCCTCAATGGGATGAAAGGCTGCCTCAGTTCCCACTTTGTCTGTTCGTCTGACATGGACTCTGGGGGAGAAATTCAGATTCTGATGAAAATGTACTGAGCCAATTGGTACTACTGTTCGAGTACTCAATTTATATCCTTCATCCATGGTGAATTCTGTACAATTTTAACCATTTTTCTTTAATTTTGCTATTAAAAAACAATATTTAAAAGCCTCACATATATTTAAAAATGTTTGCATGTTAAATAATACAAGAGAATTAGAAAACAAGTAAAACTGTTGAAGAATGCTTTCTTTGGAACAGAAAAATTTCAAAGATATACTACAAAATAGGAGAAAAAAAATCCCCACTGGGCACCTTGAAAAAAAAAATGGATTTAAGGCCTATGATACTAGGATCCACAATTGCTTTTATAAAATACTAAAGATACTGTTTGTAATGCTGTGAAACAAAGATAGTGTTTTCTTCCTTTTTACTCTGAAGAATTACTATACCTGTGAGTTTGCAGAATTTAAAAGTTGTCTGAGGAAAACACAGAAACCCCGTGATCATGATCATTAAGACAGGCAAGCATTTTAAAGATTTTTACTACTTTAAGTTCACAAGGGCCATTTGAGCCTTTCTGTTGTACTTGTAACATATTTCCTTTCCATTTCTCACCCTATCAAAAGCAAGAAGATAGATCTCATTTGTCCTGTTTAATAAAAAGCCCTAAAATTGCAGAACTGGGGAGACAAAGAATTACCCTGTCTTGCACTGAGTAAAAGAATGACTTCCATAGCATTCTCTTCCCCCTAAGTGTCTCCAAAGTAATTTTAATGGAAACAATAATAACTGTGACAGTTTTTTTTTGCAACTGAAAGACTCCTTAAATCTGGTCCTCAGACCCCAGTTACTGCTAGTCACAGAATATGGGTAAACCCCAGATTGGGCCAAAGATCAGCTTTGTGTTATGAATGAAGTGTGAGGGTTCTGATTTCACTGGATCACTCTGCAATGACTAGTCTTTCCCTTGCATTCCAGACTATAAGCCAGATATTGATACCATCAAAGCAATACCTACTGTGTCATCTTTTCCTTACCACATTTTCACTACTTCTCTTGGGAACTGGATGAAGTAGGGAAGAAAGAATGATGCTTTCACTGAATTTCAATAAAGCTTCATGAGATGAAACACTGTTTAATATTCTGATTTTACCATGTACTTTCCTTAGCTCAAACATTAAGAATAAGGGTCAGTAACTTCTTTCTGCATAAAGACTAACACACAAAAGATGTATAGCAGGACGCTTGAACATAAAAACAAAGAAGATATATGTAATTATAGGAGGAAGAGCTAAAGGTAGAGAAGCATCTAGACAGCAGAAGAGTACTACAGTAGCAATTTTTTCTGCTGCTCTAAGTAGAAAAAGGAAGAATATTTGCCCTGTGCACTCAGGTGAACTCTTGAATCAATGTTCTTTAGTGAAGTTATGAACACTGAACTATACAAGGTAAAGATATACAGCTCTGCTTCTACGTATCACTGTTTATGGGGGGGGGGGGGGGGATCAGATTCTTACCCAATAACTGGATGCTTGAAGCCAAGCTTCTTGGTGGCCTCTTCTATTTCCTTTTCCAGCCAAGGTTGAGGGCGGATCAAGTATTTAACAAACTGAGATACCCACCACACTGCAGGATCACCATGAACTCTCACAAGTCGATCTGCAAGGTCTTCTGGCACAGCCAAAGGTAAGTAAGGAGGACGGGGGTGAAGACTGTCTACAATGGGGAGCTCGACCACTTGAACATTTTTATCCTTCACTTCACCTGACAGAATATAAAAACACATCATCACCACATTATATTCCTCGTACATCTACCATGTATGGTAAATCCCCCACATCTACCATCTGCTTACGTTGGGTACATTCTTCCTCACAGCAATTCTGAAGATGTATTACAATTTTTACCTTACAAAGGAGGTTAAGTAACTTGCTTATAGTACCACAGCAAAACGGAGAACGCTAAATTAAATTGCAGGGTGGTATGCCCCTCAAGTCCATGACAGCACCTCGCTAAAAATTTCTATCATTCTATCATAGGCCAAGTAAGGATAGTAGCCAACACTCAAAGTATCTAATCAGAAAATAGCCAGTATTGCCAGTAGGTAGACATACACAGTTATCAAAGTTCTACTTTTTTGTTACTGTTATTTTAGAATTAGAAAATAAAATGTTCTAAAATATTCAAGTACATCATTATAGCAAATGGCCTTCCCATTTCATTATAGAGTAGAATGACTCTAAGAATACCTAATAATTACAATTATATCCCATGCATATGTATCTTTTTAAGAAAAAGTAGACAAGTCTAAACTATTTTTCTTGGACAAAACAGACCCATTAAAACTTTAATTATGACAATAACAAAATCTGTTTTGTTTACCTGGATATTAATTCATCAATCTTTTAAATTAATTAGTTAATTAGTATAGAGGAGAGTACCGGAGAACTTTCAAACTGAACTACATCCCCAGCCCATTTTTTATTTTTCATTTTGAGACAGAGTCTTTCTAAATTATTAAGTTGCCCAGGTTCAGCTTGTACTTGCAAACCTGCCTCAGCCTCCCAGAGCGCTGTGGTTACATGCCTGAGCTCTCTGGGTTGGCACTGGACATTAACTTAAAGTTCAGAGATCAAATGCTAATTGTTATGGATGATGATTATTTTCAAAATTCATTTATACTATTAGTTTCACTGCTAGTCTATCAAATTTGTGTAAGGTAATCATAAGAATAAACCACAAAGCAATAGCCAGTGCCTCTAGAGTTTACTTTACACTTTCAGACCACGTAAGAGAAGAAGAGAGATTCCACTAGTATAAAACATACTGAGGCAAATTTCCAACAACAGAATATATTAGCCTTAATGCACAAACTAACTCTAGTTACAGTTTTTTCATTATGTACAACAAATCAGAATCACAATCAGTGGTCCATTAAAGAATGAACATTTTTGTGCAGAATAAACCTAAAATATTTAAAAATGCATTTATCAGTATGCAATGCAGTCTTTTTCTATTTTTCTACATATATAAGCAAAATATTTTAAAATAAATTAAGTGATCTGAAAATGTAGTCAATACAATGAATCACACAATTTTCAGCTTAGTATAACTAAGTAAAATCTTCTGGTTAAGTCTCTCATATGTAAAACTCATTTCAAGATTCTGAGAACAAAATCTTTGAAATACAACAATTTTTGCATGGAAAATGGCAATAAAATTTTTTACCAACAATACTGCTGTTCATCTACGGTGCCAGATAAGAAAGAATTGAGCCCCTTTATCAGATGAGAAACTATAATTAGGAATGTAAGAGGAAAGAGTGGATGGCATTTTACATTAAGCTGTAATAGTTCTTTCCTACAGCAATAAAAACTGGGGTGCTTTACCTGATGTGGATGTGATCAGAGAAGTAACATATGTATGAGAGAGCAAGGAAAGTGTAAAAGAGGATGAGGAAAGGAGTTCTTTTTATGTCAATAAAAAGTACAGTAAAAAAGAAGCCCCTACCCTCTTACATATAAACATAAATTCTGCCTTCCACAAGCAAAAGCAAAGTTAGTAATAAGCTGCCTTCTGCTAACATGGTTATCTTTGCTAACATGGTTAGTGACTTCTTACTAACATGGCTATCCTTCAGTGTTCACATAGCTTCACATTTCATTTCTATAAAAGTATTCTCCCTGGACTGTCGTAAGGTCTCAACTTCTGTACAGCTAGAACTATTGACAGCTTTAAGAAAAAA
The DNA here is from genome assembly GCA_004027205.1 of Ctenodactylus gundi. Lineage (NCBI taxonomy): Eukaryota > Metazoa > Chordata > Mammalia > Rodentia > Ctenodactylidae > Ctenodactylus > Ctenodactylus gundi. The sequence goes on along the minus strand of PVKB01004312.1, from coordinate 62,276 downwards.
ACAAAAATTATACCTACAACTTTAAGACAGAGAACTCTATTTTGTTTATTCTGGCTCACCCATTTATTTACTACTACCATGTGCCAAACCTTGTGCAAATCAGAACACGCAATGATGAAAGAGATACTCCAAGCAAAAATTACTCAAGGCTTCCAGTTCAGAAACTTCACCCAGACTACACTGCTTTCAGGGAAAGAAAAAACACACAAAATAAAACAACACCAGCACCAACAAACAAAAAGATATCAATACTTAACTGCCTACTAAAATATTCATAAAGATATTTGTTAATGGTAAAACTGGAAGTTTATTTCCCTTAAGAATGGTATACTTCAAGATGAAAGAAAATAACACGGTTAGGTCCTTTCTTACACGCTGTTGACCATATAACATCTTTTATTCTATTGAAATATACATTCAAAAGAATTATAATCTGGAAGAGATTCAAGAAATTGCAGTCTTGGCTCAGTATTTTTTAAATTTCTAGTCATTTATACAGCACATTTATAGTTTTGACTGCATCATATGCCACCTGTGCTATTTCCTTTTTTAAAAGTGGATCTACTTTTAAAAGTTAAATGAATATATTCAATAGATGTTAACTATAAATATAAATACAATGTAACCAAAATCACACTGTTAACTTCTATATGGGTATTACTGTTTATTGGGGACACCAAGGCCAAGCCAGATTTCTATTAAAAATGGAGATTATTAGTGAAGTTCTATTTTTTACTAGTGAAAGAGGTTTTTAAGGATGATAACTGTTTTTCTCATTACATCTCCTGTGTCTTTGAAACCATGTGAGAGAAAGAAATATGATAGCTGTCAAAACACCAGCTTGACAGCCCATTCATAAAGTGCAGAATGTGATTCTGTGGTTTGAATTTATGGTATTCACTTACTAATAGCTCTAACCTGACCTAAGCAGAGTTTGCCAACCAAAACCCACTAAGGTGAAGGAGAAGCAGGATTTTGGCGGGGGGTGGGAGGGTTAGGGGTGGTGGTGGTGGTGGTTGGGGAAGGGTGACACAGGAGATTAAGCACAGGGACTTCACACTGAGCTACATCTCTAATTTTATTTTTGATTTTAAGACAGGATCTTACTAAGTCCCTAGGATGCCCCAGTGGACTTCAACCTTGTGATCCTCCTGACTCAGCTTTTATCTTTTCCAAATATTCAACATATGATCAAATTGCAGAACAGGAGCTTTTAGCTGTTTGAAAGTTCTAAATTCTCTGGTCACCATCTTGACTGGACCAAAACACTGCTCTGTATGGAGACACAGCATAATAGCTATTTGGTCTAAACTAACAGTATTTTCTATTTGCATTACAAAGAGAGATTTGTATGATTAACTTATATTTACAAAGACTATTTGGACTTCTAGGATTTATATTTTCTCTAAGGGAATGTGGCCAAATATGACAGTTAAATTCTTAGTAAAATATGAACTGATAGAGAACACAAGACTAAAAAGAAAAGCAAGACTGAAAGCTAGCTGTGATGAGACCTCTCATGGCATGCGGGAATTTTTTAACTTGGATACAAAAGATATATGTGTGCAAGATACTCAAGTTCAATGTAAACATTATATAACACACACACACACACACACACACACACACACACACACACACACACAAATACTCTCTCTCTCTCTCTCTCTCTCTTTCTCTCTCTCTCTCTCTCTCAAAATGGAAAAAAGGCATTAAAACAAACACTCTCCATCCCCCAAGAGTAGTTCTTTCGTAATTCAACGATAATGTAAACATTTATACCATAATTAAGTGAAAGAGATCTGTTCTTATTAAAAATACAGGAGAAAGATACAATATTAAAAAGTGAACATCTGGGCTACTCTTGTTTTTCAATCACTACAGCAGATTAAGATCTCTTCTTGAATGTAAATGAAAATTGTCACCTGCCATAGAAGTTCTATCTGCTTAGACAACATCTCAAAAGACTATTGTTAAAGCAAGTTTCAAGTCTTTGCTAACTGAAAAAAAGCTCTAAATTCAATCATACCAACAGTACAGGGCTAGCAACACTTTTAAGAATTAGCATATCATACTCTGGTAATGATGGGGCGGCATCGTTATAAGATGCTTGCTGCTTTCACCAGCACAATAAATAAAGGCCTTGCCAAGGCAACTAGCTAGACTCATAGGTTCACTGACCTCAATGAAAATTCTGACTGATTTAACTCTGGGTTAGAGACAAAAATAACAGTGACTGGAAAATATGTAATAAGGAGTTATGCAATTTAGGGTAAGATAGGATAGCATCTGAAAAAGACTGAAGAGGTTTTATTGATTCCTGACACTAGGCAGAAGGCTCCCTGTGTTTATTCTGAATTTATAAAACAAACATACACACACGCACGCGCACACACACACACACACACACACACAGAATATATAGATATATGTAGATATTTCTGTATCTACATATTTTTGCCAAGAAACTGCAATGGCGATCTATGGGTAGCCTGGCTCTAAGGGACACTGCTAAGAGACTGGTAATTCATAAGGCCCTGGCTACAGATTCACGGGCTGTTGTTTGTCTGTTCTGTGTTTTCTGCTAATGTGGGACTGTATTCTGGAGAAAATAAATGAGTAAAGAAAATAAAAAGGATGATGTTCTAGTAACTCCTAAGTATTATTAAAGATAGAAAAAGATATTTTCCTTGGACTAAAGAGACAACGTCTACAAAACATTCAATGAGACCTTTAATCAAACAACAAAAGACATAACTATCAAAATTAGAAACACCAAGAGATTGTTATAGACTTTCTAATCTGGGAAGATTATATTTCTGTCTAAATAAACTTAATCCTTCCTTCAATACAGATGTCTTCAAATTTGTAACTAAGAACCATCCAACCAATATTGACACAAAAACTATCATTTGACATATTTTAAAAAAAACAGGTTTTTACAAAGTGCTCTATCTTTCATGACAGATACATAAAATTTGCCCTTAAGCAATGGTTTATTATTTTTTGCTAATTGATAGAATTTCTTTTAAGGGCTTAAAAAACTGAACTGATAAGTCCCTTTCCCTACTCATATTCGATAGTGTTTTCAGTTTTTTACAAAATTCATGCATTATTCAAACTTCTTAAAATTAAAATGAACTAAAAATATACAACTTTCTTTACTGATAATGGCTTTGATGTAATAGTATCTCTATTGATTAATAGGTATAAATTATTAAGCCCACCTAAATAGATTGTTTTGGTAGTTTCATTAGCGACTTAATCCAGACTAATTTTATTATTTTTAAAAAAGAGATTCAAGAACAGGTGTTGCAGGCTAGATTTGGAATTGCCTAAGTGAGCTTTGTGTTAGAAGATGATAAGCATGCATCTGAAATTTTAATTGAAGAATGCCAGGCACCACAGGCAAACAGTATGCAGTTACTTAAAATGCTAAGTAAAGCCAGCTGCCCCAAAGGGCAAGCTCCACAGTGATACAGATGTTAACATCAGGCAATGCAAACAAAAGCTAGCTCTCTCTTTTGAGGTTTGCTATCCACATGGTGGTCTGTGATCTCTGGTCATTTTAGTACCCTAAGACCAAACAATGAAAGCACAGCACAGAACTGTGCAAAATGAAGAAAAATGACTTTCTGCATATTAATCTCTATTACATATCCTTTAATTAATTTAGGGGAAATCTGTCTGCATTGTTCCTATTGTCCTACACATGACCAATGAGAGAAAGAGAATTCTTCCACTTACTGCTGAGAAGAAAAACTGCATCCAATATCTTTTTTTGGAATTGTGACACTGGTGGCAAACTAACAATGTGTTGTGTCATATCCCATTGACAAAGACTGCAAAAAGAAGTCTGAGCCTCTACCTTTCTATTCTTTGTGAGACAAAAAAGCACAGAAGTGGTTATGAAATAATAGGGCATTAATACATTTGTATTAATTTACAGATTTCTAATGCACTTGTGGTTACTCCTGTTTTTACTCAGTTACATAATTATGCTACTATTTTAAAATGAAAAAAGTACTCTTAACCAGTTAAGAGTATATTACAGTTGTTACATATTAAAACGTATTAGTCATTTTGTCAAACAACTGAAAGTACCATCGAATATACTTTTGAATATATCATCAATGCCAAATAAGACAACACAGCACAGGAACGAAAACTGTAATTTATCATTAACGTATATTCTTTGCAGGCTAAGAAAAATGTTAAAAAAGATTTCATTTACTCAACTGTGAACCATTTAAATTGTTTACTGCGAGAACAGAAAAGTGATTTACCCATATACACATTAATTAATTCAATGATTACATATTAATGTTAAAGATATTCAGAAAAAGGAATCACTTAGAGTTATTATAAGATTTTTTTAGAAAGTCATGCATATAGACATAACATTTATTATTTGTACAATGGATGGCAGGTAGCACACACTACAAAATTAGGCTAATCTTTAGGCCTTATCTGCCTTTTTGATGTCCGGGTATTTTTCAACCAACATGGAGTAATTTATCTTTTTCTCTCTTTGAGAATAAAATCCTTTAAAATCCAAACAGTTGATAAGTTATTTTACAAGAGAAACTGTTTTAGGAGAAAATGCATCTCCCAATGTATTTTTTCCTCTTTCTGTGTGTGTGTGTGTGTGTGTGTGTGCATGTGAAACGAGACTGAACTCAAGACTACATACTAAACATTTGCTGTCACTGAGCTGTATCTTTGGCCTCTGCCAACGTAGTTTTTTTTTTTTTCCTATATGCCTAAAAGTACAAATCTTTCATTATATTATTGGCACCACTGATAGCAAAGGATTGAGTAATAACAATTCCAATCCTGCTGAGCCTCATTATGCAGGGCTACACAGAATCTCAGCACTCAGGAAAGCTGAGGCAGGAGGACTGCAACATCAAGCACAGCCTGGGCAACTTAGCAACTGAATGAAACCCAGTTTCAAATAAAACTGGGAATGTAGTTCTGTGTGAAGGCCTGGGTTTAACCATGGTACTGCAACATAAACCAACCAACCAACCAACCAACCAACAAATCCCAATCCTGTGTCACCTCCTTAATTCAGTTAAAAATTTTCCTAGCAAGTAATGATATATTAATTTGACTATTTTTACAAATATTTGTCAAAAGCATGACTGTATTTTTTCATAATTACTGAACGTGCTATAAAATTACTTGTTGAATCCCTAGCAATAAAAGACTACTGCAAAAAAATAAAACTATTGTAAATGTAAACAGTTTTTCCTATCTAATAACCATTAAGGATAATTCCAAATGCAAGGTTTATTTAACAAGGCATTACCATTTTCACACTTGTAAAATCGCTTAAAAATATCTATAAGGTTTTTAGTCATCAGAAAAATACAATATAACTAGCTATCAAAAACTGATTTTTCAGTCACAATTGATCAGATTCTAAATGGAGAAGCAGATGGTTTAGTTCTCTCATTTACATGATTCCGCAAATCAGAGGCAGAAGAAAAAATAATGATCAGGAGTTCTGCTTTTTTGGTTCCACCTCTAAGGAAGAAGTGAATGGCACACAGGCATTTGTGTCATCATCTGTTAACCACTTTGAACATGCAGAATTCCATACCTAAGATTTGTAATCATTTCACAGCTTTGCCAAAACCAGTTCAAAATGTCATTTCTACCCACACCTGTGGGTGGAATGACTAAATCCTCTCTACTCTGCAATCTCTTGGGATCTTGTCCACATCTTTACAATGACACTAAGAACATTGTGTCTCATGAGACAGACATTTAAAGATGTTTGTGTTTATATCCTATTTGGGCAGGGAATTACTTGAGTACAGAAACTTTAATCCTATCTATACTGAGGCTGGCAGCCTTTATTTGCATAGGGCCAAATAACAAAATATTTATGCTTTACAGGTTAAAAATATCTCAGTTGTTGCTGCTTAAAATAATTTTTAAAAAAATGTAGCAGGAGCTGGGGCTGGTCATACAGGCCTATAATGATATCACTCTGAGAGGATGAGGCAGGAGCATCACAAGTTCAAGCCCACCCAGCCCAGGCAACTTGACATGGGGATATGGCTGACTGTGAAGGGCCTGGCTCTGATCCTCCCTGTATCACTCCCCCCCCCCCCAAAAAAAAAAAAATCAGGTTGCTGAGTATGCTTGTATATGTACCTATAATCTTAGCTATTAAAGGAAGCAGGATTGCCAAGATTGCAAATTCCAGGCCAAAGTGGACAATGCAACAATACTCTGCCAAAAGAAGAAAGGGAGGAAGGGCAGAAGGAAGGGAAGAAGAGAGGAAGGGAGGAAGGAAGGGGTGGCATGTAGCTCAGCGTAAGGCAACTGATTTCTGAAAAACAAACCATATAACTTAACAGAATAGTAGCAGGTTTATAAATTAGGCTGTAGAGACCCTCAGGGACTATCATGTGCTGGTCCCTAACAATGTTTAAATATCAGTCTTTGAAGGTCCTGCTGGGTGGGGGGGAGGGCTACTTCTATAACTTAGCATCTATATTTCATTCTGGCAACTTAACTATGTAAGACATAAACACTAAATGAGATAAAATATGCAAATTCCTTATTACTGTTACATAGTAAAGTTCACTGGAAATTAGTCATTGTTATGTACACATTTCCATAGAGCCTAAACTGAATTACTCTTTAATAAATGTTTACCAAAAGTAAGAATTCAAAGAAACTCATACAAATAAAATTATGTGTAAGAAAATGTCTTATTTTTGTCCATAAGTTGCTTTTCAATGGGCATTTAAAAAACTTAAATGCAGTTTTACTGAGAGTATTAAGAATATCTCAAGTCTTTGAATATTAAGATTATTTTAAATCATACAAATATGTAAATGCAAAGTTCTATCATAATGAAGCTCATCGTAAGATGTCATGAAAGTTAATGTTAGTGGGATTAAAAAAAAAGACCATGATTAAAAAAAAACATTTTCATGTATACCGCCTTATTTGCTCATTACTAGAAACTTATGATTCACTTTTTCTCTTTATTTGGTACATTTAAAAAACAGATTAAAAAGTTTAAGGTAATTCTTATTTGCATAATCAATTTAACTAAAAATGAGTCTAACTATTGGCCATTACTATTAGACAACACGAAGACAAACATAAATAGCGTAAACATCTCAAAAATTCATAGTCAAAGAAACATATTAACTATTTAAATACAATCTACAGATAAAAACACGGAGTCAACCAGAGGAAAATATCTCAAAGTAAATGATACTAAAAGATAAAAGAAATTTATCTTATTTAGGAAGATCAAATGATGGAAAGACATTCTAGATAGGGGAAATTATATGTTCCCCATACAGCAAAAGAATTATACATAACTTTCAAAGTAGACATTTGTGGGTGCATAGTAAGATATGGAGTACAAGGCCTATCTGTAGGAGTAGGCAGTCTGTGTGAAGGGGCTTATTTCCTATATTCTGCAAAGAGTATTGAGACACTGAGAAGCCATGGAAATAAAGTTATATTTTTGGTTTTGAAAATGTCATTCTGATGGCAGTATCAAGAATGGATTAAAAGGAGACAGATGTTCAAAGCAAAGGGAATATTGAAATAATCTTCCCATAAAGAATATCTAAGTTTACTATGGACTAATAGCACCACCAATTCAATGAATATGCTAAAAATAGCTTAATATTAATAAAAATCTGAGCTGTAAAGAAATATCCTCATACCCTGCACAGACTGGAGTTGAAGAGAATAGAGAAACCAGAAATAGACCCTTACCTTATTAAATGTCTTTTGATAAATGCCAAGACAATACAAGAAGAAAAGGAGGTTTCAACAGATAAGCCTGCAACATCTAGATAAAAATATTTTTAAAATGCCTTCCTCATTAATCTTACAATATACCCCAAAATAATACTAGAGGGATAATAAACATATATGCAAAAGGTAAGACTATAAAGCTTCTGGAAGAAAACACAAGAGAATCTTCATGGCACTCACTATTTGCCCTCATGGCCTCTGATTCTCAGACATTCGGGCGGACTCCAATCTACATTAGCAGCCCTCCAGGTCTCAAAACTTCAAACTAATCACTGTCAGCAGCTTACAGACAGCAGAAATTGAAAAGTTCTCAGACTATATTGATTCTGTTTCTCTGAAGCATCCTGACTAATGCAGAGGGATCACAATGTCTCAGCTGCAGCTATTAATCTCTGCCACTGTGTTGTAAAAAGCAGCTATAGACAATGGGCATATATGTGTTATAATTTGACTTAGTTTTCAAAATCAAGTAAGTGGTGGGACCAGTGGCACTGGCCTGTAATAACACTAGCACTCTGGGAGGATGAGGCAGGAGGATCACAAGTTCAAGCCCAGTTTGTACAACTTAGTGAGAATCTGTATCAAAATCAAAAATAAAAATGGACTGGACATATAGCTCAGTGTGAACGCCCTGGGCTCAACACCCAGTACCGAAGAACCAAACAAAAGAAAACAAAATCTTAAATGTTGTGTCTTCATCTTATATCCTGTAACTCTGATATAGAATCTTGTACCAACAGGTGAGGGGTTTTTTTTTTTTTTGGCAATTTTACTTTTTTTGTATTTTATTACAAGTAATACTCTTGTGTGTCAGGTAGGAGGCTGAGTTTGATTTGAGGACTATTGTTTGTCAAATGTAAGATTTTTATAAGTCAAAAACTGTCACAGAGATTTCTGTTAGCTATACTATACAGCTCCTATATGGGCAGTAAAAATTTCATCTACATATATATGTATATATACACATATACATATGATATAGAAAAGATTTGTAAGCACTGTCTTAAAGAAGCTAACATGTAGCACAAGGAGACACAAAGATGATTATTACTATTTATAATGCCAAAATTTAAGCTAATCTAAATGTCCACTTATGAAGAAATACATATAAACAAGACAGACAATAAAAGATAATAGTTAAATAAACTACACATCCACTCATTAACACATAATACAAATGGGTGTCTCTAAGATCATCATTCGTGGCAAGCTACAAAATAGTAATTTTCCTCTGACATAGGAATATCACATCACTTTTAAAAAAACAGGCTTCACATTATTAATTGAATCTAGGTATTAGTGGCTAGACATTTTAAAAATATATAGATGGATTGTTCTGTAGAAAAGCAGAGATGGTTCTTGTGTGCATGAGGGACAGCCAAAGCTAGCTCTCCTTAAAAGGATGAGAAAAGAAGATGGTCATCTTCATCTTTGCTTTGTTATTCTATCATAATTTTCCTCTTTTCATTTCTGAATAAGTTATATGAGAATGCACCAAATAGTTCTGAATTTTGTTAATGTTCACATTAACTTTTTTTTTTAAACGAAGGCCTGCTGAAATAATCCCAGGATCCAATTATATAACAAGTTATTTTGCTTTGTTCCCATAAAACTAAAATAGTAATAATAGGATACTGATAATTTAGAATATATAAAAGCATTGTCAAATGTATTATCATGTTGAATCCTCATTACAACCTCACAATACTGTAAGGCACAGAGAACAGTAAAGTTAAAGGACACAACCCACTCACACAGCTAATAGCTTCTGGCTCCAAATCAGTAACACTGATATATACATCCTTGAAAAATGATACCACTTCTCCCTCTGTAACAGCTTAGTCTATACTTCTGGCAAGTCTCTAATTCTTTCAGCAAGAATGTTTTTCCATACTCTGATGACCCAGAGTGCTTTGTATCTTTCTTATAACAGTTAACATACCTTACCTTTAAAAATATTTATAGCTGTATGAGTCTTAATACATTCAACTGCAAACTTCTGAAGGGCAAAGATTCTTTTATCTGTTTAACCCTTGCAGCATGAGGAAACCCTCAAATTTCTACTGAGTGACTAATTAAATTTGTAGCTGATGGTAGCAATCCATTTTTGTGAAATCTTGTAATTAAAATATGGATACAAATGTGTGCACTATTTATTCTCAGAATTTTTGGCAGTATTTTTTAAAATAAAATTGTACCACAAATCTTGAACAGAATAATTCAGTACCCCTAATTGTAATACTTTTCTTTTCAGGAAAATCAATTTGACTAGTGGAATGGCTATCTGCAATTTCTTTCTTCCAGAGAATAAAACCTGCATTATGTTTAAAAGCTACTTGTATTAGTTAGTGGACTTTAACTGAATCAATCTTTTAAGAAAACCAATTTGACTAGTAGTATGGCTATCTGTAATTTCTTTCTTCCACAGAATACAACCTGCATTACGTTTAAAAGTTATTTATATTAGTAAGTTAACTCTAATTGAATCAAAAAGAGTATCTGTTAGAAAGAGGTAGAAGATTCAAATCTAATTCCTTTTCAATAGTCAATACATCTACATACCTCAACTAGAATGTGAAAAAGACTTGATTTGTAATAATTTATATCAAGTCTTTAAGGAACACACCTAAGAAGCTTTATTAGTATTTTAAAAATACCCACAGACATCCCACAGCAATTAAGAAAACCTGGATTCTATTTCTACTTCTGGCAGATATAAAGAGGTTCTAAATAGACCTGAGGGTACTTTTCAAAAACTTTTCCAATGACACTGTTGCCATTCCAAAAGTAACTTTGATGCTAATTATATACTACTTCCTCTTAAGCCATATCTCTTTTGACCTCTGAACTCAATCTGCCAGAATTTTATTTAAAAAGGGCAAGACATTGCCAAAAAGTCTCAGCAATAGCAACAGATTTTTAAAAATCTACAATTCAATAAAAGTGTTTCACATAGTTGGATGGGAAATGTTTTCCAATTTGTAAAATTTTCTTTGTCTGGGTTTAGTTTAATATTTTTCTTTTTTGCATTAAATATACCCTGGTCAAGTGCTTGGCATGTCATAAATAAGCCAGAAGACATAGGATCTGCTGCCACATAGTCTCCTTCAAGATAAAATGAACAGACAACACAACTCAGGTACATAGGAAAGATACTTTTGTTTTCTACTACAGTACTTTTAAAAGCAGAGGGGGGGAAAATACATACATCTAGTAACAGTAAACCTGGTCTAAATCAATGAGTCATTTTATTTTGTATCAAATTTTCATTTTACACAATTATATATCCTACTTATTACTTGAAAATGATTAGCTTACCTAGAAGTAAATAAAACTGATACTTGAGGAAAATGTACTATGTTTACCTTGTCTGTAAACTGACTGACTTTCCTCCGATCGCCTAACTCAATTTGAGAAGCACAAACACGATAAATATGGAAAAAAATCTATGTTTATGTGCAAGAATATGCTCACTAGGATAAAGGATATATTCTACATAAAATTACAGTCTCCTGCACCCATATTTCCTAATTATAAATGAAATATTATAGCTGTCTACAGTGGCACACATCTGTAATTCCAGCACTCTGGGGACTCAGACAGAAGGATTTCAAATTCAAGCACAACCTGAACAATGTTGTGAGACTTTGTCTCAAACTAAAAAATAAAAACTACTGGCGGTATAGCTCGGTGCAAAGACATTGGTTGGTTCAATCTCTAGCACTAGGAATGAATGAATGAAATACCACACGTCTTCCTATCCTCTTAAGTGGGAAATGAAGATTAAAGGAGATGTTAGTGCAAACCCGTTTGAATTCTTTGAGAAATACAAATATTCTAGTTGTTATTTGACATTCCTGAAACAAAGACCTTTCTTTTATGGATTACAAGTAATAAAACACATCTAAAGAAATTTTACAGAGTTTGAATCACATTAACTAACTGTGTTGCTAACAATAATACTTGTTTAGGTCATGATTCTCTCTCATTCTCTGAGAGAGAGAGAGAGAGAGAGAGAGAGAGAGAGAGAGAGAGAGAGAGAGAGAGAGAGAGTATGTGTGACACTGGGGTTTGAGCACAGGGCCTCCACATTAAGCTATATCCCTAAGCCCATTTATTACTTCTGATTTTAAGACAGGATCTTGCTAATTTGCCCAGGATGAGCTGAAACCTACCTACTATCCTCCTGCCACAGCCTCAAGGGTGCTAGGATTACAGGCCACAGCCACTAGGCGTGGAAGGCCAGTGATTTTCAAAGTAGGGCAAAGAAACCACGAAGCATCTTGGAGCAGGGATAGCTAGCTCTTCAACTCACTCTTCAAATTTCAGCCTTACAGGGCCACTTCTTTCCTACAATAGTGCCAGTTTTATCATCACTACTTACAAGCAGATATATTACACATACAAATCATCTCTTATATCTCTGGTATATTGGGATATACAAAGTACAGAGAACTACTGAAGCTTCAGGTAGCTATACAGAGACAACGACTCATTCAGAATCTTATTATAATTAAATGGCAGGCTTTTAAAGCACAGATATTCTAGTTTGCAGAAGCTACTTCAGGAGTTACTTTTCTCTCTGGATCTTTTTCAATCTTTCCACTTAATTTTATTGTTTTAAAGAGTTTATGGTAGTGATCCGTATTACTAATTTTCCTCTTGGAGTAAAAAGGTAATTTTCCTTTTGTTGCAAGTTGTAATCTAATAATATATTACAATAAAATGTCTGTGTTTTACATTTTTGAAGGTCAAATCTATACAGTGAAAATCAACTTTGTGAGAAAAAACATCTTACTACCTTACTACCTGAGTGGCTGAATTTGTTTTGTTTTGAGGGCTAAACTGTAATTCAGAACTAAAGTTAACTGCTTAGGTTCGGAACGCTAAAATCACGAAGCTAGGCTCCTTTTACAGCACATCATTCTTTTTTGGCACATCTCAGAGAAATCAAGATTTTGACAGCATAGGAGATCTGAAACCTTGTATCGAACTTCTATTAGTCTAATCCTCTAAAACTGAAAATACTACTGTAAAAATGCTACGCAGAAACATTAACTATAGTCTATCTAACTGAGATAAACACAGGCTTTCAATCATATTACTGCTTAATATTAGTTCATATTCCAAGAGTTTACTTGAGATAGACTCCTATTACAGATACAAGTTAGAACAATTAGATGACTCCATTATTAATAACTTTGTGAAAGGTAAAAACATTAACTTCGTAGGAAATATTTAAAGCATATTTTGGTACATGCTCTGTTTGCTCAAGATTTCCTTCTGACCTAAACTATTGTCTTAGAGTTTAATGATTCTAAGATAGCATCAAGAGGTAGCTGAAAGCAATATGACTTCTTATAACCCCACTCTCTGAAACAAAAAACAAAAATGAAGAGCTCTGACTTATGAATTAAAAGTAATTGATTTCAGCAAGAAATAAATATCACACAACCACTCAAATGGAAGCCCTAAAAGTGATAGCTATTTTCAAAATATCACTATCTTACTCTCTCAATATTCAAACCTTATACAGAACTGCATCTAGCTCTCTCAATGCCTGTGTGTTTTCTGTGTCTTTTCACGTGTTGCATCCACTAGCAGAAAATTATTCCCCCATGTTTCACCCTGGTGGACTCATGCATTCTTAGGTCTCAGCATAAAAATGGTTTCTTCCAGCCAGGCCTGGTGGCACAGAACTGTAATTCCAGCACCTGGGAAGTCTGAGGCAGGAGGCTCACAAGTTCAAGCCCAACATAGGAAGGATCTGTCTCAAACTAGAAATTAAAAGCACTAGAAATGTAGCTCAGTGCAAAGGGTCTGGATCCTACCCTTAGTACTGAAAAAAAAAACCCCAATTTCCTCCAAAAGAAGTCTACTGTGTTTCAGAATACTCTTCTGCATATCACAACATTATCATACTTTGCCCGTGGGCTGCACTGGTAAAGGAAATACCAGGACTGTTTTCCTCATATAGTCCAACAGCATGACTGCTTGGCAGATAGCAAGTATTTTTACTCACTTATTTACTTATTTTGAGGAAGGATCTGGGCTGAAGAAATTTTCATAGCTTCATCTCCTGAGTGTCTGAGGCTGCAGGAGGATGTCACTGTGCTTTGCCTCCATTTCTTTTTTTTTTTTTTTTTCTTTTTTGAGACAAGGTCTTGCTGTTTAGTCCAGGATGGTCCTGAACTCACCATGAAGTCTTGGCTAGCCTTAAACACAGAGCAACTCTCCTTCCTCAGCTTCCCAAATGCCTGGGATTACAGGCGTGCACACCAGGCCAGGCTTATGTGGTACTGGGGAATAGAACTCAGGGCTTGAGCTTGCTAGCAAAGTGCTCTAAATGATGTGCTACTCCTCCAGCCCCTGTGCCTAATTTGAATTTAAGGCTGCCTCCATCCTGCCTGAAACCAGTAATTTTTGAAAAATACTTCAAATCATAACGTACAGAAGCAAATGAGCCAAGCAGGGTGGCACACAACTGTAATCTCAGCATTCTAGAATGCCTATGCTGGAGGATCACAAGTTTGAGCATAGCATTTGCAAATCAGCAGGACGCTGCTTAAAAATCAAAAATAAACCTGGGCTAGAGATGTAGCTCAGTGTGAAGGCCATGGCCTCAATCCCCATTCAAAGAAAAAAGGGACTGTGTATGAAAGAATCAGGACTCCTCTTTTTACATGATTTTAGTTCAGGTTTAGAAAACATCAGGTGGCACGAAAAAGCAAAGTGAACATTTTATCAGCAACTTTAGAACATATGACTACTAGGACATGATATCTGAAGATGATGGGAAAGATTACGATTCTTTTTGAATGAAACATAATCTTTAATGTTTTCTACCAGTTAACTTATTTAAATTACCTATAAAGGATATGGTTTTATAACCATAAAATAATCCAAGAGAAAAAACAGAAGTTAGCCTATAACAAGATATGTTGCAGTTAGGAACTGATTAGATATGCGTATTAATTCACATATAGTGATACAGAAATCACTAAATTCTATCAACAGGTATATCATATCATGTCAAGTGCATATGAACAATAATTTTATGGTACAGGTTCCACACAAAATACACTAAAAGTCTTTTTTAAAAAATTTAACTTTGTTTTTATTTTGAGACAGTCTCACACTAAGGTTGCTCAGGATGGCCTTGAACTTGCAGTGCTCCTGCCTCGTGTAGGATTACAGACCCATGGACTGCACTGACAAGGGAATTCCATGCTGCCATACCCAGTTCAAGATTTTTTTGTACAAAGCAGAATAGTAAGAGGTATATTTGTATGTTTCATAAAACAAAACATTCCAAACTCAAACATAAATCTTTTAGAAACAAAATCAGTATATGAATTATTTTAATTATGAGTTCTGCAAGTATGTTAAAAATAATCACTGGTTTAATTAAAAGTATCTACTAAACAGTTTAATTCATTAGCACGAGAAAAATACATTTTATAAAATACCCATGGCAATAAACAAAAGACCTATTTAATTAAAATTTCAAATCTGTGCTACAATAATATAATGATTTCTTTAATCAGAAACTGCCCACAATTAAGAAGAAAATATAACTGAGAGCTCTTCAATAATTCAAGTTTTAAGGAAAAATTGAAACAAGTTATAGCACAGGAATAAGAAGAGGGGCAGAAATACTGAAATTATTTTATTTCGTTCCTAGACATTCCAGGCAATTTCTACACCTCTAGCCATTATTCTAGCAAGATAAAATATGATACTTGGGATGAGCTTATTAGGAAGGGCTTAGAATGCAGGAACATACAAGTAAATGTTCTAACCAGAGTTCTGTCATTTATAAACTGCCCCTGGAAGAATTACTACGCCTCAATTTGGCCTTGAATTCCAGATGAGTATAAGGTGGTTAAATTCTAGTTCCTATTTGTTTGTAACATTAGACTCTGAATGCCTAAAACTCAAATTATATTTAATTGTCATACTATGTGGTTACCATTATAGACTGCAAAATGCACTGAGAAAGATTAAGAAAATCCTCTAAATCAAATAATTACCTGCAGCATTTGGAAAGAGACAAACTACAGTAAATTTGATAAATCTGGTAAAGTTAACATTTCATCCTATTAACTGACTACACTTAAAAAGTTGCCTCTCAACAGGTGTATGGTGTATACTGTAATCCAAGCATTCCGGGAGCCTAAGAAAGGCCAAACCTAGGTTAATTTGAAAATCTGAGTCCAGCCTAGGCAATTTAGGGATTTTTCCCCCACTTTATTGATATGCATAAGCATATGTAGTGCATACTACAAACATAACGCAAGCTCTTCCTAGAAAAGGCCTCCTAGACTCTGAAACAGAAGCAGTTCTCAGTAGCCATAACAGGCAATGATGTAAACAGGAGCCATTTAAAAAAAAAGAAAAAGAAAAAGAACCCAAGACTGAACTGATTAGAGAAAAAGAAAGCTCAGAAGAGCAAATCAGGTCTTTTGGGGGTCACTCTTAAACAGTGCCTAGGAATAAATTGGCACAAAAGGCAATTGTGGAGAAGAGAGAAATACCACTAACCTCCAGAATGGCTCTGGTGTAGTGGGCGCACCTCCAAGGGTGAAGAACCCAGCCCTCAGAGAGGGAAGCCAGGACAGGTGGGAGAGCTTTGCTGAGGTGGCTAGGGGTGAACAAGATACCTCAGAAACCATCAGACTGTTAGGTTCTCCCGCACTGCCTACTCTCAGCACTAAACTTAAGAGGAATTTTGGCTCTACCCCACACCCTTTTAGCCATTCAAAGAAACCTCTCAACTAGGCCTTTAAAGTGAAGTCCCTCAACAGCAGAAGCATGGAAAGAACACAAGGCAACACGACACCCACAGAAATGCCTGAGACCCCAGAAACTAATGTCATGGCCCCTGAAATAGTGAAACTCTTAAGGAAGGAAGTAAAAAAGCAAATAAATGAGCTGAATATAGAAATGCAAACAATGATCAGCAGGCATAAACAGGAACTTAGTAAACAAATAATGGTTCTCATGGATACAAAGCTCACTAAACACACAGAAGTCACAAATAAAAAGTTGGCTGAGGTAAATAAGGCAATGCAAGATATGAAGGAAGATCTTGAGAGACAAGTGGAAATTTTGAAAAGAAATCTAGCTAAACTTCAGAATATGAAAAATACATTTCAAAGCAGGGGAACTCAACTCAAACATTGTGAAGACAGAATTTCAGATCTTGAAAACAAGGCTGAGGAAACAAATGCCCATGATTAGGCATGACTCCGAAATTAGAAATGAGCAAAGTAGCTGGATACAACAGCTGATGGATTCAAAGAGAACCAATCCCAGAATTATGGGTGTGGAATAAAGAGAAGACAGCGCTGAAGGTATAAAAATTTCACTGAAGTCATACAAAATTTGCTAAATCTAGATCAAAAAAATTAATTTTCAGGTACAAGAAGCTTATAGAACCCCAAATAATCTCAACCAGCAACAAAACTCACCACAGCATATTATAATCAAAACTTCAGAAATACAACATGAAAACAGAATATTAAAAGCAGCAAGAGAAAAAATGGACATTATTCTTATAAGGCAAACTGATTCAAATTACCACAGATTTCTCAATGCAAACTTTAAAGGCCAGGCCAACAGCAAAGTCTTTTAAGATTTAAAAGACAGGAAGTGTCAACCCAGGTTGTTGCATTCAGCAAAATTATCCCTGAAAATTGAAGCAGAAATAAAAATTTTTCATGGCCAAGAATCCCTAAAGAAATTTGTGACCAACAGCCCAGCACTGCAGAAAATACTCGAAGGACTCTGAGAAAGGAAGAGAGACAAGCAACATCAAAGAACATGGAAAAGAGGAAACATCTAAAGAGAAAGTGTAACAAAAAAAAATCTGCATTTGAATCATTTGATTGGTATTCTATTAAAACAGTACCAGCTTTAAAATAAAACAAAATCTGTGAAACTTCCCTTATAATTATTTTAATAGTATATTAGTTTGCAAAACATACTTATATTCAACATGAGGAACTAGTATAAATTCTTTTAAAAATATGTATGCATGAGTTTATGGATGGATAGGTAGATGAAATTATAAATGTGGCAAAATGTTAGTAATTAGTGAATGTGAGTAAATAACTTATAGAAGTTTAAAAATTCTGAAATAACCAAATATGCCTTTATATCTATGCTTTTGTATAAATGACTCTTGTGATATAGATGTAAGTTCACTTAGTGTGGCAATTCACTTATTTTGTCTTTGATGTAAGTTTATCCTAAGAAATATCTTTGATGTAATAATAACCTGAATGTCATCTGAATGAACAAACATTTACCTTTCAGTACTGGACTGGCAATGTAGCTAGATGTGAAGGTCCTGGACTCTATCCTCAGTGCTGATAGGAGGCGGGGAGAAGCTGCTTCTCCCTTTTAAAGAGTGAAATATAGGACGATACTTGTCCTACTCTGGCTATAAATTTCCACAATCAAAGATGTTAACACTAAACTAAGTCCCCGAAATAAAATATGTTAGCTATAGTAAGCACGGTAGACTGCTTTTTCTGGACTGTCGTATTTAGTATTTTATTAATTTTTATACTTCGTCTGTCAGCACCATGTATAAACTACAAACAAGATCAGGGCAAGATGTAATCTTAAAACTAAGGCCTTGGTCTAGGGTATATTTCTGTAGTTAGAGTGCTTGCCTAGTGTGCGCAAGGCCCTGGCTTCCACTGCCCAGCATCACATGAAAATTAGTCAGGTATGGTGGTACACAACCATAATCCAAGCACTTAGGAGGTAGAGCAGGAGGATTGTTGTGAACCTGGGCACATGTGAGTTCAGGACCGGCCTGGACTATAAAGCAAGACCCTGTCTCAAAACAAACAAACTACCTAGAGCCCAGTTGGGTGAGTTATGTGCACAGTCCTGTAATCCCAGCACTCTGGGACAATGAGGCAGGAGAACCCAGCCTAGGCAATTTAGTTACTTAGCAAGACCCTGTTTCAACAAAATAAATGAAAACATCTGGGGATGTAGCTAAGTGCAAAGGCCCTGGGTTCAACCCCAGTACCACCCTACCTCCACAGGCAAAAGTACTAGAGTTCTCGCTGCAGGTACTATGATAAGTGTATTACATATATTATTTCATTTAATGCTATAAAAAGTCCAATGAGATATCTGGGTGTTGTGGCGCATGACTATAATTCCAATACTCAGGAGGCTGAGGCAGGAGGATTGCCTTCAGTTCTAGGCCTGCCTGGGCTACAGAGTTAATTCAGTACCGGCCCAGAAGAGACCTTATCTCAAAGAAAAAAAAATTCAATGAGTTATTCCTTCTCAGTTTACTGATTAGGACTGATAAGTCCTGGGTTAAGCAACTTACTCAAGATTATGAAGTCATAAAACCAGGATTTTAACAAAGGTAGCCCAACCTTAGATCTTGATTAAAGACTGTGATTATAAACCAGGCCTGCTTGTGCAGGCCTGTAATTACAGCACTCTGGAAGGCAGAGGCAGGAGAATTACAAGTTGGAACCCAGCATGGTGACAGCTTCTCTCAAAGTTAAAAATCAAAAATGTACTAGGCATATAACTCTGCAAAGTTTCTGGGCTTAGTGTTTAGCTCCAAAGCATGGATGCATGGATAAATGATAGGAAAGAAGAAAGTAAGGAAGGAAGGAAGAGAGGGAGGAAGGGATGAAGGGAGGGATAGAGGCAGACAGGCTCATGACTGCAGAAAAGAATATTAAAACAGCAGTGAAACAAAATCTCCATAGTATCACTAAAACCACTTTCTTGGAAAGAAAGGAAATTTCTTACTGATCTTTTTAGAATGATTTGCATAGCACTTTAGTTCACATTATTCTTTATCAAATATTTTCTAAATAAAATTAAAATTACATTTTAAAAATGTAGGGAAGTGGGGTGTGGGTATGATGACACACACCTGGGTTCCCAGCACTCTGGGAGGTGAGGCAGCAGGTCCAATCCCCAGTACCAAAACAAAACAAAAACAAAAACAAAACAGGAAAAGGAAAAGAAAAGATTTACTGTCTTCAACTATAAAAAGGAGACAAAGCTACCTAAATAGTCTACTTCAATGTTTCTCAAATTGTGGTCCTGAAATCTGGAAATTCTGTCAGAAATGCAAATTCTTAAGCCCTACTCTAGACTTTCCAAACTAGAGACTGGTATTTTAATGAATCTTCCAGGCTTGCGAATATTTGAGAACCATAGATCTATTTTATATAGTGTATAAGTTTATGAGAATAAATACGTTCAATGATACGAAAGCAGAGTGAAAGAGTGAAAGCTGTATCATCATTATTAAAAGATTAAGCTGCACTTCCTGAAAAAGCTTGATCACTTTGCAACACCAACATAAACATCAGAAATGAAACAGATGATTTTTAAAAAATTACCATTCTAGATTTTATTTGAATAACATATATTCATGGATCCAAAGAAATAGATTATTGTTCATACAACTATATCTAGATAAGCTGATCACACCAGAGATATAACAAACTATTTAATATACAAGATCCTTACCTGACCAGTGTCCAGTGGAGATGCCCAATCTGTCTGTGCATGTCTCACTTACAGGTCTAAACACAGTTTCCCATCCACCAGTAGCATAACGCCAGTTCTGAGATTCCAAGATAAGTGTTCGCTGGGTACCATATGCAATCATGAAGCAGTAGACTACATGATGGAGCTGGCAGCCATAGCCACAGCCTTTGTTGATGTTACATACTAGCTTTTTGGCTTTGCTGCAATCCTTAGGATTCTGTCAGAAAGAAAAGGAAATAAACAAGATAAGTTGTAGAGGGAAGTCAATGCCTTTTTACAGTTGGTGAGATTCAAAAATCATACAATTAGCCGGAATTGATCCAGCTCATTTCTTAGTTACATAACAGGTCAGCTTTATAGGCTTGATTTAATAAAAACTGAATGTGCATATTTAGGGAGATGAAAGTGAAAGACAAGCAATTATTTCGGAAGTGTCACCAACCAAATGTGAAATTAAGCCATTACATTAAAAAAAAAAAAAAACCTCTCTAACTCTCTGCCATTCTAAACTCCAAGTGGGAACACTGAAAACTTTATGTATGAAAGAAGCAAAACAGTTCATTTATCCTAGCAGAATCGCAGCATTCTGAGCCTACCTACTGTGATAAAACAATTTCAAGTTATGTTGAAGGAAAAACTATAACTTAACTACTGATTCAGTCTATTTCCACAGTTCTATACGTAAAAGACACGGTTACTGTTTTATTATGAAGTAAAAAGCACAGAGTAAACTGAATTCAACAATGACAAAATATAATAGATTTTTAATTATTTTATTTTATTTGGTAAGGATCTCACTCTATAGTCCAAACTGGTCCTGAATTCATTATGTAGCCCTGGTTGGAATCAAATACATGGTAATCCTCCTGCCTCAGCCTTTCCAGTGCACCAAGTGTGCACCATTTGGCTTATGTGGCGCTGGGGAGTCAAACTCAGGGCCTTGCACTTGTTAGGCAAGAGTACTGGGATTACAGGTGTGTATCACTAGGCCTGCCTGCTAGTTTTCAATCGGAAGCTCCAATTTCTAATTTTATATTTCGCCATTTTTGGTTGGTTGTAACATGATTTTTTTTTTTCATTTGAAAGGTTCAATTCTTCTCTAATTTGTATGAGCTGTTACTAAATACCCCTGGGCCTCTTAGTTCCTCACATAACATTTTGTTTTGGCAAATACTCTTTAGTCTGAGAAGTTTCCTAAGTCGTTTTGTCTGTAATAGACAAAAGAATGATTTCCTTTAGGAAGAGAATCTCTCCCTTCCCCACCTGCCCCATATAGTAAGAGGCAAGATAATCAGTTCTCAATTTATACGTGCCTTGCATAGAGCAGTTAGCAAACCTCACATACAAAACCACATTCCAGGGCTGTTGTCTGTTCTTGCAACTAGTGCCTACATACAAAAGCTAAGTTGGTGAGGGTACAAAATCATTCTGAAGGAAAATAAATCAAAGAAAAATGCAATATAGTCACCTTCAGAAGAGGAAGCAGCTACCTTGCATATTCACAGCAAGCTGGTCTTTTTTATATCAAAGCAGAACTTTAACCATCAAGAATCCCTCAGGAAAAGTAAAAGCTGTTATTGTGTGGTTTGGATCTGGAACGTTCCCCAAACGTCTCATGTATTTGGATATTATGGACTGTCTGTGGAACCATGTGGTGCTGGGAGATTCGGGTCTACTCTGGAGGGGTGGATTGCAGGCATGTGGACTGGATTACAGGCATGTAGTGGATTAGAAACACACCTGGAAGGGGCAGAAGACTGAGGTTGGACCCAGAAGGGGTGAATCACTGGGATGGACTTTAAAGTATTTATATATGCTGCTATCTTCCTCTGGAATGTGACAAGATGTGGCTTCCTGTTTGCAATGCTGAGAGGAACAGCCTCCACCTCCTCTTTTCCCCAGTCATTCCACTATTGCTGGTCACTCGTGGTTTGACTATAACCCTCCGAAACTGTGAGCTGAAATGAAACTTCTTCCCTTAAGTAGTGGACGCCAGATATTGAATCACAGTGATGAGACAGTAACTAAGACAGCTGTTATGGATACAAGAGAGCCCTGGTAAAATTCAACAAGATTTGGTCAATGTTGTTTCTAAAATCAAGTACTAGAGTTGCAGATTCTTTTCCCTTGAGTGTGAACTAATGAAAGACTCCTAATATAATAATTCCATCTTCACTGCTCTAACTACAAGAGAGTTGAGAGGAATAGAAAAGTGTGATGGCATGTGGGAATGGCAGACCCATATCACTTAATTTTAATTTCACTTAGTATTAGGTAAAGGTTGTGGGAGTAAATGATGCTCTCAAACTTTTAAGTTTTAGTAAACTACTGAGTCAACACACTTTTTCTATTGACCCAGGAGTTTATGGAGAGCACACAAACATTGACATCTGTCATATTTTTTATGAATGGTGAGAAACACACTACTTGTTATCTCCAAAATTCATACTGTCTCTGCTTCTCTCTTCTCTCTCCACCCTTTTTCTATACCTTTCTGTCTCTCCAGGGCTTGAATTCTATTTTATTTGGGTATGTATTTTAATTCTGCCTAATAAAATCTTTCTATGTGTCTCAGGAAAATAAAATTCACATTGTAATAAAGAGGTTAAAAAGGATCTTTAAAAAATTAGATTTTAGAAAAAGAGATAAAGAGCTTCTAAGCCCAGTGGTGCAGGTGTTCAATCTCATTACTCTGTGAGGCCAAGGCAGGCAGATCCAAGTTTGAGTCCAGTCTGAGCAACTTAGCGAGACTCTGTCTCAAAATCAAAATGAAAAAATGAGCTGGGGATGTAGCCCAGGGTGAAGGTTCTGGGTTGAATCCTCAGTATCACATGCATGCATAAATCAATCAACATAACAATTCTGAGATGGACAGGGATATATTATGATGGAAAGGAGCCTTAGAGAAATTAGCTTGTTATCCACTAGTGACAGAATAACAACAAATACAGACTTATGGAAGTCTATAAAAGGGAAACAGTTCCACAGTTCTATAATCTTCACATTTCTTACCAAATAGCCTTTGTCAATTACCACTAATCCTGATTTTATACTATCCACATGATGTCTGAGAAAGTCTTGAAGGTGTACCTTATCCATGGACAAGAATATATCAAAGGCCTCACTACTCAAAGAAATTTCACTTTAACCGTGTTAACACTTTAACAAAATTGTTATTCCTGATGATAAAATCAGATTTGCAGTTGTTTCCAGTATGCTTAATATACTTGTATGCCAACATCTAACAATTATATAACACTAAAGACCAGCTATTTTATATTGAAATGATTCTTATCAATCATTTCCTCTCTCCCTTTCAGAGCATTTCCTCCTCCCCCCACCTCTACTCCACACACATAGGATATGACACCCTCCAGCAGAAGGAAGGTCACGGGGAAGTAGTTCTTGTTTGGAAGTAGAAATTGAGAAAGTACAGATACAATATGTTCTCATTAGCCTCATGAGGGGAAGTCTCAATCACCTCTCTTGCCTTGAGTGGCACCCAGTGATTGGTTTCATGCGAACTTATGTTCATTAAAGAAATATTAAGCATCCAGTATATGACATGAACCTTGGAATGTGACATCTAGCAAGGTAAGAAAGCATATACACAAAAACTATAGTAGCAGGTGCTGTGGTACGGATCTAGAGTGTTCCCTCCAAATATTCATGTGCCTATGAATATTGTGTCCTGTCTGGAGGTGGGGCCTGACTGAAAGGGGCAGATGCTTGGGTTTGACCTGGAAGGGCATGTGCTGCCATGCTGTGTGAGGATATCTGTCTTTGGAGTACTGGCTCCAGCTCTGGTTCTAGCTCCAGCCCGACTAGGTGATTCCATCATTTTACAGTTGCCCACTGTGAGTAAGATGTAACTTTTTGATACCATAAGCTAAAACAAGTCTTTCCTTCCTAACCTGTAGATGTCAGTTATTCTGTCCCAGCAATGAAAAAATAAGTAAGAGATGTTTTAAGTTTGTGATAAAGAATTAAAAATTGAGGATAAAATAGAAATTAAGGAATAAGACCTGATGGCGCAGGCCTGTAATCCCAGCACTCTGGAAAACTGAGGCAGGAGGACTGCAAGTTTCAGTCCAGCCTCGGCAACACAGTCAGTCCTTGTTTTAAAATCAAAAATAAAAATGGGCTGGGGATGTTGCTCAGTGTGAAAGCCCAGGGCTCAATCTCTAGGAGCACACACACGCATACGCATGCGCGCACACACACACACAGACACACACACACACACACACACACACACACACGAATTATGAAATGGTGAAAAATCATTTTTAGATAGACTAGAATGTTTATGAATAACATCGTATTTAAGCTAAACCTTGGAAAAGATAGCATACGGTGCTTATGAAGTACAAAAAATTACTTTAAAATTATCTAATTAAGTCCAGAATTGAAAAGAAATTGTGAAGAGCAAAGTCAAAATATAAATTCTGTAGTTTACACTTATAATGTGATTTTAAAAATGAGAGGCATTTATCAGTATTCTAGGTATTTTATCTCCTTGTATAATGATGATAATTATCCAAGTTTTACAAATAAGAGCTACATTTAACAAAAACTACTTGAGATAATATGCTCTAATGAAAAATCTCTGAAGAAAAACAACTTAAAACAACTTTTTTCCAATGAAGACTCTTCTATGAACTCAATTGTTTGATGTTGCTTCAATTTGCTAGTTAAAAAATGAGACATAGGCAGGTGTAGTGGCATAGGACTATAATCCCAGCACTCTAGGTGGCTGAGGCAGGAAGATCACAAGTGTGAGTTCAGCTTGGGCAACTTATCAGCTTGGCAAGACTGTTTTAAAACCAAAACAAAAAATGGGAATTGAATATAGAGCTCAGAAAAAAACATCCTGAGCTCAATCCTCAATATGTAAATAAGTGATAAATGTTAATAAAATTAAGACAAAAATTATCTCCCTCTGCAGCTCTCCCTATTCAACCATCCTTCCTTCTCAGAGATACAAAGTTAAATAAGATGGTATACGCTCAAAGTTAACACAGAATGTAGTATCATTTATCTTGACAATCTAAAGAACCTTATTTCACATTGGATAAATACGATTTTTAATATTTACTTATTTACTGGTGCTAGAGGTAAAAACCTGGGCCTTGAAGGTGCTAAGCAAACACTCTATCACTGAACCACAGCCCCAGCCTAAAGCACAGACTCTTTAGGAATATTTTTCCTATACATGAATGAAAGCCTCTTTGCAGCAGAAATTTCTTGCCAGAATGCAATTTCCCTCACTTATTTGACCAGTGTTCTACTCACAAAAAAAGAGAGAAAACCACTTCAAAAAAGGCTATATGAACCACAAATGAAATATACTTAATATAACTGGAAATAACATCTTTAGGTACTACTTACAAATAGGTAACTATTAGTAACTTAGTTCAACTCATTTATATCTTCAAAGACAAAGATATGTTCACAGTCACAAAAATTTACTGATAGCTGGCAAGCCATAATTCAGGCCTCTCTCTTTCTCTCTCTTTTCTCTCTCTCTCTGAGACAGGATCTCACTCTGTAGTCCAGGCTGATCCTGAACTCACTGTGTAGCCCAGGCTGGCCTTGGACTCATGGCAATTCTCCTGCCTCAGCCTCCTGAATGCTGGGATTACAGACATGTGCCACCATGCTCAGCTTATGTGGTACTAGGGATAGGGGAATCAAACTCAGGGCCTTACACTTCCTAGGCAAGCATTTTAGCTGCTGTGCCACTTCTCCAGCTGTAGGTATCTCAATACATTGTCCAATGTCCTTGTCTATTCCCTCATGTCTTCACTATGTCTTCAACACAACATATCACAAGAAATGCAGGTTCAGACAACAATCTGGCCATTTTCATGGGCTAAGGATTATGTATGAGAAACCCAAGGGATCCTTCCAATTCTAAGAAAATCCCTATTTTGGAGTTAAGCCAGAGATCTTTCCTATATCCAATGAACAGAGAAATGGGTGAGGCTAGGTCTGTTAAATTTTACTGATCTTTTGGTATGCTCTAATCACACTACCATACAGTTTTATTAAGGTGTCTGTGGAAAGAAGTTTCCAAATCTGAGCTTTGTATTGGTAGTGAAGAAAAAATTCACTAACAGCATGTTTTAACCTATACTTAATTCCTGTGGGTTCAAAGGTTAGCGTAATTGTTAAAATCTTTCCAATATTGTCTACTTCTGCTTCACTGGCCTAATTCAGAGGCCAGTTTGAAATCTGGGTGGTATACACATGAAAGTCCAGTACTTAAACCAATTTTTACATTGTTCTGATCACTTTTATACACAGAATGCTAATGTTTGCTCAGTATTTCAAACACAAAATTTAAAAAATCCCTTTATTCAACTCCTTTCTCTCTCTAGTTTGGAAGGAAAGGAAAGCATTCCACTGCACTGGAAACAATCTTATTTGATTTCTCTAAAATTATTTTCAAAACTAAAGAGAATGAAGCAAATAAGAAAATTCAAGTGCTACATAGTGATAACTAAAACAGAGTCTGGGTATGGTTAATAACCATGAAAGAGAAGTTAAAAAGTATTCTGATTTTTAAAAGCCACGATCAGCAATTACTACCTGTTGTCATACTGAAAAAGAATATGTTCCTAGCAAAGTTATCTTCTCCACCTCAGGAGCAAAAAACCAAATGTTTCAAGTAGTAGGGGTAACAATATAGCTCAGACCCAAGCTCTTCAGGAAATTTATTTCTTTGTGGGAAACCTAACAAAGAAACCTAAAAAAGATATCAAGGTATAGTTTTCGGACTGTTATACCGTACAAAAAGCAAACAGCTATTTTATAGAAGAGGAAAGTTGTTTGTGTGTGTGTGTGTGTGTGTGTGTGTGTGTGTGTGTGTAAAGCAGCAACTGGTTTACTTTAAATGCATTTTTAAAATCTGTGCTCATTGCCTACACATCTCTATTGAACATTTAAAAAACATTTTTAAACAATAAAAATTTTACAAATCTAACAAAAAGCAAGAAATGAAGGACATTTCATCTACTGAGGATATTCCAGGTAATTTCTGTCATTTCTAGATATTCCAAATGATCTCTAGATTCAAGAGATTATATACCAAATCAATTTTGGTAGACTTTTCTGCTGCCATAAGGATCAGAAAGGAAACACAGTGAATGAGTGAGGTATGTTCAGTTCAATCTTTCCTTTCAAGAATGTAATACAGACAAAACTCCCTCCAAGGATAGAGAAGAACAGTTATAGGAGAAGCCAGATTCTGCCAATCTTTTTAAAAAAAAAAAAGTACAGGCATTCCTCCCTACTACCTTCTCTATTCACAGGCTGATTCCTGAGTCTCCAAATCAGCCTAAGTGATTAAATATAGAATGTCTAGAAAATTAAGACTGACACTCAGAAAAGTCCTCATCCTCAGTTTACTTAACATGCTTCAATAGATTCTCCTTCCTCAAAACCAGAATACAGGGCATGGTGACAGATGGGACAGGTACTTCTACAAAACTGAAAACCAAATGAACAGAAAGAGGAGGAAGAAAAAGGGTAAATGGAGAAAGAAGGCAGAAGGCCAGAGGCAAGGAGCAAACGCAAGCCATAAATGATCACGGTGCCCTACACAGAAGGTAACAACGGAGCAACAGAGAGGGAAATGAATAACATTTGGTTTCTGGGCAAAAATGGCTGTAGTTTTATTTTACAAAAATGTCAGAGTAACACACATGGTTTTGATGGCTTTTCTATGTCACAACTGCTATTCTTATGGGTAGCACTGGCACCTAAAGCACCGGTTTCCTAATTGGCTATAAAATCATACTATTAACTGGGCCTGGTGGAAGAAACCTGTAATCCCAGCACTATGGGAGCAGGAGGATTGCAAACTTGAGTTCAGATTAAGCAATACAGCAATTCAGTGAAAATCTGTCTCAAAATAAAAACTAGGCTGGGGTGCAGACTTCAATCTCAAACATTACAAAAAATATACAGCCAAAAACAAATAAACCAGATGTCAAATCTGACCTCCACTTTTCATGGAAGAAGTTTTGCTTGTTTGTTGTTTGAGAGGGGGTCTTGTTCTGTCATCCAGGCTGGCACTGAATTCACTACGTAGCCCAGGAAGGCCTCCTACTCATAGCAATCTTCCTCAGCCTCCCAAGGGCTGGGACTACAGGCCTGAGCCACTAAGTTCGGCATTCAGGGTAGAGAATTTGTCTCCTGCAGCCAATACTGAGAAACCAGTGTGAGCTGAGTAGAAATGTCTCTGGAATCCCCACAGTCATTACTTTTTTAATCAGGGAAATAATCCCCTCAATCTCACTTTTCTCAAACTACCTTAACAAAATTAACAGTGATATAATTACTTTCTTTACCTTGCAATAAAACAAAACTCACATTGTTTTTTAAAATAAATTAAGACTCATAATAAATGACAAAAATATAAGAGTTGCTGTGGATCTTCTATGAGGTCTCCCCAATGAGCACATATTCTTAACACTACACTATCAAAAATCAGAGAACTGACATTGATATTATAAAATACTACTAAAACCCCATGCTTTGTTTAGATTTAACCAATTATTACATGAATGAAGATATTCTAACATGTATACGTAAATAACTACCATAATTCAGATATCAATTCTCTCAAAATAGAAAACCACAGCACTCAATCTCTCTCCTACCTTCTTCTTCCTCCCTTATGCAACCCTTTTTTAGAGGACCCTTTCCCAAATCTCAGAAGAACACTGATCTGTTCATTTGTTTAAAAAAATCATTACTTTCTCTGTCAGTCAGTTGAATAATATTTATTAATCAAGTTTGATGCACTAGTTCTTTCCTCTATCAGATGTACTCTACTACTCTTGAGCTCTAACTTTCTATTTATTTTTTTGGTAGCACTGGAAATTGATTCCACATTTATTATTCTACTGAGACAGGTCCCTAGTGCTCTTTTTATTCATTCATTTCTTTTACAGATGGAGCTCACTATATTACTAAGTTGTCTAGATTAGGCTCAAACTCAACTCTTCTGTCTCAGCCTCCCAGAGTGCTGGGGATTACAGGTGTGTACCACAGAGCCTAGCTAATGAAATTGTTTTTTTAAGTAATTATATTTCTCAGTTACAAAATTTTCATTTGGTTCTTCCTTATGTATTTCTTTGCTAAGACATTCTACTTTTTCAGTTTTTTTCAGGAAGAGTTGCTACTGGAACATTTCTATTATCACAGTTTCATTGCAACTCTTGTCAGGCAATTCCAACACCTGTGCCATTTCAGTGTAGTGTCTGCTAATTATCTTTCATTAACTGAACCGAGATATTCCTGATTCTTTGTATGATAAGAAGTGTATTATTCTAAGATCTTATTTTCTATTTAAAATTTCTATTTTCATAGGTAATCACACTGTTAAGAGTCAAATGCATGGTTGGTGGGGTGGCACATGCTCCTAATTCCAACACTCCAGGAGGCTGAGGCAGGAGGATTACTACCTTGAATCAAGCAAGGGCAACTCAAGGATAACTTGTCTCAAAATAACAAAAAATGGCTGGAGATATAGCTCAGTGAGAAGGCCCTAGGTTCAACCCCCAATGCTACAACTAAAAAAAATTCACTAATAGCATGTTTTAACCAATATTTAATTCCTGTGGGTTTAAAGGTTAGCTTAATTGTTAAAATCTTTCCAATACTTTCTACTTCTGCTTCACTGGCCTAATTCAGAGGCCAGTCTGAAATCTGGGTGGTATACACATGACAGTCCAGTACTCAAACCATTTTTTATAATGTTCTGACCACTTTTATACACAGAATGTTAATATGTTTGCTCAGTATTTCACACACAATTTTTTTTTAAAAATCCCTTTATTCAACTCCTTTCTCTCTCTAGTTTGGAAGGAAAGGGGAACTGCGTTATTATTTCTGGGCAGCAATAGGCCTCAGCCATTATGACCTCCATGGCTTTAATTTTTTTCCCATTTGATCAATATGTGTAAGTGGCTTTAGTTTTAGGGGGAACTGCCATCTTGTTACTGCAGCTCCACCCACAGTCTCTAGCCACAGTGCCAAGGGAGAGGGGGTGGGGTAAGCACAGAGGACAGGCCTACATGTCCACTCTCCACAGCTGCAACATCCAGGGAGGGTGCTTTTAAAAACAAGATTGACTTTTTTGTGAAGTTTACCTGTAGTAGGATAGATACAATGGTGCTTCCCCGCCACCCCTTAGCCCACTGGTAGTTCCTAGCACATGTCACTAAGGTCTACAGGTGCCGAAACAAGCAGAAAGTACAGGAAATTCCCATGCGCAGGATTTTGCTTGTTGCTGTTGTTGCAATAGCAGGAAGAACAGGGTATAATGAATTTGCTACACGTTATCCAGAAAAAGCACTCTAAAACTGTACTTTAAGCTCAACATATTTTCAAAAATGTATATGCATATTTAACCCACAAATATAACTTTACTCATTTGTTGGTAAACTAATGACTCTGTTTCTGATGACATTCGCTTATATAAGGTCCCTAAAAAATGGCAAGCTGGGCTAGCAGTATAGCTCAGTGGTTAGAGTGCTTGTCTAGCAAGCTCAAGGCCCTGCATCCGATTCTCCAAAACCACATACGCCCTGCATGGTGGCAGATGCCTATAATCTCAGCACTTGGGAGGCTAAGGCAGGAGGATTGCCCTGTGCTTGAGGACAGGCAAGGCTACATAGTAAGACTTTGAGCAAGACCATCTGTCTCAATAAAATAAAAACAGTAAGCCAACTTTTTCCAACAGTTTTAATCTTGGGAACATTATAGCATTATATCTTCTTTCTTTCTTTTTGTACCTACTATATAATTACAAAAGGCAGCACATGAAGTCCTTTGGTTATAAGGTCAAACACACAGTTTTATCGTACTCAAACTCAACTACCTCACATGAGGCACTATCACAAACCTATCTTTATTTATGATGTTACTTGCAGCTTCAAGATGTGTTTCTTATACTAGCCACTCACTTTCAAACCAAGCAAGTACAGTCACTCTACTGCAGGAGGAAAAGATTCAAGCCATAAATAAAACAAATAAATGAAAACAAAGAAACAAACAAAAATCTCTATCAATCTCAGAGAGATCCAAGAAAAGTAAATGTTCAAAACCCAGGGCTATTTTATTGACAAAATGTTAACTAGAATTCTTCAAACGATCTTAGATAGCCTTTGATATGATTCATCTCTGTGGAAGCAATAGCATATATATATGTGAAAGCGTCAGACTTCTAGAGGTGATGCATTATGTATAGTAAGAAACAGTGCTTATGCCAGTGACAAGAAATAGGAATAAAAGATGCAACAATTGTGGAAGACATGAAACAGATGAGAGAAAAACATAAGTAATTGTAAAAATAATGACGTGTCCACTCAGATGTAGTCAGACTCTCACTTCTGCAGACTGAAATTTCTACATACTTCCTTTTCCACATACATCTTAATTGTTCTGCACATTGTAATAGCATAATAGCAACAGCCCAAATACACCAGAATTTTACCATAAAGTGGAAGAGAAAAATAGGAGAAAATAAAAGAACATTGTTACTAACCCTTGTTCCATTCCCATGTCAAGACTATAAAAACTGAAGACAATGAAAATGAAAACTGATTCCATTAGCAAAGATGCTTCAAACTTCCTCTTGGTTTTCTTATTATTATTCAAAATCAATCAGAATTTGGTCTCCACATTTAAGTAGATATTACTGTGCATCTGTATGTTTCACCATCATTAATGCTATTCTTTACTATATCTTAAAATTACTGTGTTCTTAATAATAACCTAAAGTGAACTGGTGGCCAGTCTATACAAAGCTGGCAGTATATTCCCATCTTATGTATTCGTCACATTTAGTGCCACTGTTCTAAGTAGCAGAAATCTTTAGCTTCATAAATAGACAAAAACAATTATTTGGGGGTGAGGGCAAAGGCATGTTCCCAGCAAGCTGACACCTCAAAGGCTGTTAAGAGCACATAGCTAAAGGAAAAGAAATAACAGGAGAATAAAAGAAATACAGGAAGCAAAGATATTACAGAATTATTTCCATCACTGTCTTATCTGGAAGCAACTTTTTGTCTGTAAAGAACAAGAATGTAAATATCTTTGGCTTTACAAGTCATATATTCTCCATTTAAGTTATCTGACTTTATCAATGCTGCTTCAAAGTAGTTCCAGATAATATATCAACAAATATAATGGCCAGGTACCAACTACTTGTAAAGATATCTGGCCTGGTTTTGGACTATGGGCAATAGTTGCTAATCCCTGATATAAGTCTATGAAAACAGAAGGGTATAAGTGAAGCCCACAGGATTGCAAAACAAATACAAAACATAACAGATTGGCAACTGTATAACAAGGAAAAGCAACATCAGATAGCAAGGGCAGAAATCTAGTCTAGCCTTTCTATGGAAACATCAATGCCTTATTCTGTTTTGTATTTTCTTTGACAGAACTCCTGAGAAGTTTAAAGAGCCACAGTAAAACCGTGTATTTAAGTCTTCAGTAAATTAAGGTTACTCACCAATGCCCAAATTATTATTTTCTATTCATACTACAGGTTGAACATCCCTAACCACAGACCTGAAAGTCAAATATGTTCCAAAACCTACAACTTTCTTGAGGAGCAATATGAGGCCAAAAGTGAAAAATTTTGAGCTGGAGTGTACCTTAGTAGTTAGAGAGCTTGCCTAGCATGCACAAAGCCTTGGGTTTGATTCTACAGTACTACACAGAGATGCCTGTAATTCTAGCACTGTGGAAGCTGAGGCAGGATTACCATAAGTTTGAGACCAGTCTGTTCAGGACCAGCCTGGATGAGAGAACAAGACCCTGTCTCAAGGAAATAAAATAAAACAAAATTAAACAAAAAAACAGTAACAAAAGAGAAAAACTATACCTGACTTTGCAACAGGTTGCAGTCAAAAAGTGGGAACACTAAGATTTGCACAAAATTATTTGCAGGTGAAGTGTACTATGAATTTCATGTTTTGACTTGGGTCCCATCTGCAAGATATCTCCTTATGGATATGCAAATATTCCAAAATTCAAAAACTCTGAAATCCAAAATACTTGTGGACTCAAGCGTTAAGAATAAAAGATACTCAACCTCACGTTATTTTTTCTAATATACGAGCTTGTAAAATCTTGACATCTTTCTGATGACATTTACCTACTCCATAAATATACTTTGAATCTTCAAAAGATATATACAATGAATTAAATAAATTTAAAAGTGGATAGGAACAACTGATATTCATTCGTACCAGCTACGAAGAATATATAACATAGATGCAAAGAACAGGCAAGACGTATTTAATATTTCTACTGTAAATTTCAAGCTTTCTACTCATATCTCAGAATTTTAGTCTACTTAGCACACAATTCTATATTCTACCACTGCTCCAAATTCTTTTTATAATCCAAAGAAAGAAAATGAACTCTTATGCTATGATTAAAGACAATGGCAACTACTTAAACCCACCTTCAAAGGCATTTCCATATTACCAATCTCTTTTCCTTCAGGTTTGCTGGGCCCCCCTCAAAAGTTTATAGTATCTGTATGTTCATATGTTTCTAGAATTGATAATTTACAATGACAATGAAAGAGAAATCATCCTAAGTAGAAACCACATGTATAGGGAGAACTCATATATGGAAATTTCATTATTTCACAGTTATATGCATTTAACTATTTAAAAGCTCCACTCCACTTTCCTTCCGGTGTTATTTTTCCCATACTTGTTCTCTTCCACCTTCTTAAATTTTAGGACTTTAATTATACCTTGAGATATCTGGATGTTTTGCCATCTATTAGTAATATGACTGACTCAAATATCGACCACAGTGTAACCTCAATGTAATGAATGCCTCAATTTTTGTACAGAAAGAGCAATTAGTGAGAACCTCTTACAAATGGGTTTTGAACGAATATAAGCTATGAAAATCACATATGCCACACTAGTATTTTCTGTTATTTTTCAGAATTGACAATTAGGCTGTGATAGGTCAAATTTATGATGGCATACAGCAAGCACACAGACACCTCAACACATGATAGAAGGGATTCTACAGTACTATAATCTATGTTTGAGAACCAGTATGCTCATTTTCTAGTGTCAAAGTGTATTTGTATGTTTTAAATCATTACACAGATATGTATCTTGTATGTGTGCTGTATAATTAAGACTTACCATTAAACCATATCTAGGTGAATTGCTTTATACTCTCAATACTTTATTCTCAGCCAAGCAATTACGGGATAAGGCCAGGAAAAGCAGCAGTGAATGGGTCAAGAGTCACTGAAAAGGCTGCTCAGTTATGGTAGATGGTCACCAGGATTCATCCCCAGACTGATGAACTTAAACAAAGTTCAAAGGAATAAGTGAACAAGTAGCTAATAAACAATTACAAGCTGGTCAATTTCAAAAAGAAAAAGTTCTGTAGCCTCTATGGAGTGATGGAGAACATAAGTTCTAGTTAGAGACCAGCAATCTGAGGAGGATCTGATGCCTAATGTCAAGTTAAAATTTTCACTGGAGGCAACCAAACCTTGCTTTGACATATCAGCCCGTATGAGACCAAACCTCTTCATTCTTAAAGGGTCAGTATTCTTTTCATCTATTTTTGTAACTTGTCTTTTTGTACTTCAAGGTTTTTACTGTTTGTGTCTTTAGATAATCTTTTGTCTTTGGAGTAAGACTGCAAACCCCTTAGAAACTTAATGCTCCCTCCAAGGTCAGTAAGCGCTTCGCTGGGGACAAAGTGAACTTATGAACTATAAGTTAGACAGTTTCTCATTTGCAAACAATCTTTATTTTTTTCTTTTCTTTTTTTATGGTATGAGGTATGGTTTTTATGGTATGGTATGGTAGGGGACTGAACTCAGAACCTTTACACTGAGTTACATAAATGAACCCATCTTTTATTTGTTTTGAAACAGGATCTTGCTAAATCTCTAAATTGTCCAGTCTAGGCTTGAACTTGTAATATTCTTGCCTCCACTTTAAAGAGTGCATATATCTCCATACCTGGCCCGCAAGTTCCCTTCAAAGGCCCTGGGAGGGAACTGTGTTATGTGTTCAATTGGTTATGTACTTTTATAAAATTTGACCATTACAAACTAAGCTACTGTGTTCCACTAGGAATTTGCTGTCATCTCATTTAGCCAGTACTGTTATTATTGCTGGATGGCACATAAAACAGATAGCTGCATTACTAAAATTTTATAGCAGAAATCCATTTAGTTTGAATTTAGAAGGCCACATTTATGTGGGTTACATTTGCTGTGTGTTTAGCTGTTTTATAATATAAATAGGTACAGGGCCAAGAGATTTCATTGTGATATGACTATGTCTCATGAGGCCTAATATTGGAAAGTAAATAAAACAGAGAAATCAGTTCTCAAAGATGTCTACTTAAAATAGAAGACTTTTTTGTCACCATACTATTCTTTAAGTGTATACAATTAAAATTGTAGGCTCAGCAATTTTAAGTACCACATTTTATTGTGAAAGTCACATGAAGTATAATTATCTAAATTCCTTTATCTTATGATAGTATTACAAAAATGTCATGTCTTTATATCAAGTTGCAAATTTTAAGCATCAAAAATTCAACAAAAAAGCTAACTATACTAGAGAAAATACTTAATCTTTCCATTTTCCTTATAGAGAACACTACGAAGTCACTGTCAATTCTCTTTACAGAAAGTAACACAAATCATTATTATGTAAGCAAAGAATACAGTAAAGGAAAAGAACACTATAAATAATACCAGCCAGATGATAAAAATTTTATCTTTCTAACACTGTGTATTTGTGGTATTTTTCAGCTTTATAAAAT
This sequence comes from Ctenodactylus gundi, assembly GCA_004027205.1. Lineage (NCBI taxonomy): Eukaryota > Metazoa > Chordata > Mammalia > Rodentia > Ctenodactylidae > Ctenodactylus > Ctenodactylus gundi. The sequence goes on along the minus strand of PVKB01004312.1, from coordinate 26,069 downwards.
CTGCAATTTGTTAGGATTTATTTCATTATTGTCATTCCTCACTATTAACAAATTCTGTACCTGTGAAATAACTTGTTGGTTAAAATTCACTCATAACTCCCAAAACAATACTTTTGGTACTTTCACTGTCATTAGTGGACACATGCAGTAGAGGAAAAAAAATGAATCTTCCAGTGTACATGTTTTAGCTGATGTCAAGTAAGGTGCTTTGCCTTCTTGTTTCAGCTCTCATAAACAAGACAGCTTTCTGATCTATTTAGCATTGTGTTTTGGTTTCTGTGTTTAGGGGTGGTGGTGATTGCTCTGTCTAAGATAGCCACCTAGTATGAAGTATTCTTTAGTGCTTCTAAGCATGAAAAGGATGTGATGTGCCTTCTTAAAAAAAAATAAGTTAGGTAATAGCTGGGCATGAGTAATAATAATGTGGGCTATGAGTTAAATTTTTTATTTATTTTTTCAATTTACACAGCACCTCCCTTTCCTCTTTCCACCTCCCCCCCCCCATTCCTTTTCTACAATGTCCATCTTCCTACTTTTTTCTTTTGTTATGGTTTTCTTTTCTCGTATTGGAGAGACCATATGATATTTAACTTTCTGGGTCTGATTAATTTCACTGAACATAATGTTTTCAAGATGCATCCATTTACCAACAAATGGCCCAAATTTGTCATTTTTAATGGCAGAGTAAATACTCCATTGTGTATATACACCACATCTTCTTTATCCAGCCACCTATACTTGGGAATATTTCTATGACTGTTGTACCAGTTTAGTCTAACCATCAATACAGGAGGGTTCTTTTTTCCTCACAGCCTCACCAGCATTTGTTGGTTTTTGAGTTTTTAATAGCACCCATTCTTACTGGTGTTAGATGGAACCTTAGGGGTGTTTTAATTTGCATTTCTCTGATGGCTTAGAATGCATTCATGTATTTACTGGCCATTCAGATTTCTTCAGAGAACAGTCTACTCATTTCAGATTCCTATTTTTTGATTGGATCCTTTATTTTAGAGAGTCATTTTTTTCCAGTTCTTCATATACTCTTGAGAATAGTCCTCTGTGTAAAGAGTAGCCAACCAATATTTTTTTCTCATTCCATGAGTACTCTGTTCACTCTGCTGATTATTTCCTTTGCTATGCAGAAGATTTTTAATTTCTATATAGCTCCATTTGTCAATTCTTGGTGTTAGCTCTTATGAAGTTCAATGTTAATGAATCAACTTATGCATTAACTAAAACTACAGTATATATTAAATAATAAACATTAAACATGGTACAAATTTCTGTTTATAAATAGAAATACACGTAAGGATTGAAAATATGGCTCAGTAGTAGAGGCCTTGCCAAGAATATATAAAGCCCTGGGTTCTATCCTCAGCAAAAACAAAAAGCAAAAGCAGAAACACATATTAAACAAGGTTATATATTAGTCATTTGACAAAAATGTGATCAGATGCTCTGAGTACCAGAACAAAGGTTTAGCATTTGCTAATTCATTGTTTCTGGTGACATTGCTGACAATGAAAAGTTACGATTCATTGCAAACATTCACTTCAATGCTTAATTTAGTATTTCTCCTTTACTAGAAAATTGAATAGGCTTCAGGTGTATCTGCCAAACCTGAGTCTGTATCTTTTCAAGTGCTTCTAATTTTCCTCAAGGCCTTGTTATTCTACAATTCTTGACTAACAGAACTAGTACCAAATTTGTGGAAGATGAACCCCAAACCTGAGACTTGGGCGTCAGATCAAATTCCTACATTATTACAACCTTCCTAAAGGGAAACCATATCTGCTTTAAGATTTGTAAAACCCTGAGTCACTGAACAGAATCAAATTACTGTAAAACTTGCTCTTTCTTAGAAAAAAAAAGTAGCAGACTCTAGAACATAGAAAAGTCCCTTGGAAATGGAATAATTTTCTTCCAGTTTGTACATGCAAAGATGATATATCTAAAAGGAAGAAATTCAAATTTAGGTTCAATATGGGGGGGAGGGGGAAGCAACGGAATTAAAGATGCCAGAGTAGAAGCTGGCAGTAAATCACAGTTCCCCAGGACCTAGAATTGTGGCAACCGGGAAACAACTATCTGAGAAAGAGATAGGCTCCAGAAATTAAAAAAGAGCTAAAATAAAAAGACGCAGAAGATGATGTAGACAAAAGAATGAAGCAGTCTGGAACAGTAGCCCCAGCTTCTGAGGAAGAAATCTGACTAAGATATACAACAAGGTAAGCCCCAAGAGGGCTGGCACCGTCAGTGATAATCAAAAGTACGTAGTGCTAGCCAGCCTAAAGAAAAACCCAGTTATAAGCCACAAGCGTAGTCTGAGTTACACTCTGAACATGACTCTCTCTGTGTGGCAGACTAGCAGTGAAGAGAAAATCCACCACAGCACCTGCCAGATTTAGGAGTAATAACATGAGGAGCAATTCTGAGGTTACTGTCACAGACTGAGCTACACCAGGGAATCAGAAGTCACAGAACCACAATACCTCTGAGACTTTGAGGTCACTGTACTACAGTGACTGGGTGGCACACATCCTCAGGACACACTTGTGAGGAGACAGAAATCAGAACTACACTGAGATTCCATTATATTCCAGCTAGAATGTCCATCATCATGAATAAAAAAATAAAATAAATGCTGCAGGACATGAATGGAAGGAAAAGGAATCCCTCAATACACTGCTTTGGGAGTGTAAAGTAGTATGGCCACTTGGAAATCAGATTGGCTAGCCTTCAAAAAACTAAAAACTGAGCTACCATTCGAGGTAGCACTAGCACTAGCACAACAGCAACAGCACTTGTTATCATCCAGGTCTACAACAGGCAGGTCCAACCTGCAGTCTGCCAGGTTTCTGCCCCTGACATTGCTTGTTAGTATGAAGATTTTTTTAAAAAGAATTTTGTGTATTAACTATTTGTCTATTTTATTTGTGGACCAAGACAGTTTCTCTTCAGTCAAAATGGTGGGCTGCTGGTTAGACACACCAGAAAATATTTCTCAAAAGTCTCACATTCAGAATGCTATTCGGAAAGATGTGTTCTTGTTCCCGGTTCCTCCCTTCTCTGACTGCTTCTTGGCCATAGTCCACAGGGGTCCAAGGTAAAGCTGGCAGCAGGCCTTGGCATCATCTATATGGTCCTGGATTTATTGGCATGAAGAATGCAAGTATTATGGAGTCCTGGAGGTTTCTGCCCAGACTTTTCAAGAAAGCCTGGGAAGGGCTGGAGAAATAGCTCAGCAGTTAAAGTGCTTGCCTAGCAATCTAAGGCCCTGAGTTTTATTCCGCAGAACCACATAAGCCAGGAGCAGTGGTACACACCTATAATCCAAGCACTTGGGAGGATGAGGGAGGAGGACTGCTGTGAGTTCAGGGCAGCCTGGGCTACATAGTGAGTTCAGAACTAACCTGGACTATAGAGCAAGATGACAGAGAGACAGACAGACAGAGAGAGTGAGAGAAAGAGAGAGAGAGAGAGAGAGAGAGAGAGACAGACAGACAGACAGAGACGGAGAGACAGAGAGAGACAGAGAGAGACAGAGAGAGACAGAGAGAGAGACAGAGAGAGACAGAGAGAAAAGCAAGCCTGGGAGGCCAGGCAATATGTGCCTGAGAGAAGTTGGATATGTCAGAACTGGAACATTTGCTGAGGAAAGCCATGCACAGCGAGCAGAGCCTGCCCAAGAGAGAAGCTTTGTGCACTACAAACAATAAAGTTCTATGGGCAGAGCTTCCCAAGTCCTCTGAAACTCACATCTCACCACAACATGCTCCTGGTGCTGGACACAGAGCTACAAGATTTAATGTTTGTCTTTCAGAGTTTTGGTCTAGCTTTGGTCCCATTTCTTTCTATTTCATTTTTCTTCTCCCTTTTTGAGTGTGAAAGTTTACCCTGCGCCATTCTATGTAGAAAATGTTTAACTTCTTCTGTGATTTTTACAGGCGCTTACTGCTAAGAGTATGCACTGAGTCTCAGAGGAGACTTTGCACTTGTACTCTTCAAATGCTGGAGATGTAAATGCATTCTGCATAATGAGGTGGGCAAGACCCTTTGGAGGCCAGGGTGGAATGTCACAGAAAGGATCTAAAAATGTACCCTAAGTCTCACATTCAAAAGTGGGACTGGGACAGAAGGGGTGGATCACTAGGGGCATGACTTTGAAGTGTATGTTCTTGGTTCTTGTTCCTGCTCCTACCTTCTGTCTCTGCTTCCTGGCTACCCTGACATAAGCAGCTTTTCTCCACCAGGTCCTTTCACCATGCCATTTCTGCCCTGGAGTAATAAGCAAATGATGCACTGAATCCACTGAAATTATGAAACAAAAATATGCCTACCTTTTAGATTATGGGTATCAAGTACTTTGTCCTAGACACAAGGTGGCTGAATACACCACTCCTCTGTGAATACTAACACAAAGTCAGCATACTATAGGGCTACCTGCACACCAATGCATACTGCAGCACAATGCACAGTAGGAAAGACCTGAAGGCAGCCTAGATGCCCATAAACAGATGACTGAATAAAGAATATAAAATATACACAAATGAGTACTATTCAGCCCTAAAAACAATAAAATTTTGTCATTTGCAAGAAAATGGATAGATCTGGACATCATGTTGAGTGAAGTAAATCAGACTCACAAAAACAAGTATTGCATATTCTCATTAATATGTGGAATTTTTTTTTAAAAAATGACGACAAGGAGAAGACAGCGGGAAGGAAATAGGAGGAGGAAATAGGAGCGCAAGAGAGGGTAATGAGGGGATGAACATTGAGATTTTTTTGTCTTTTCTTTTTGTGGGGGGCTTTTTCAGTTTTAGTACTTAGGATTGAACCCAGGGCCTTGAGTGTGCCAGGCAAGAGCTCTGCCACTGAGCTACATCCTCAGCCTGAGGGACTGAACATTGAAACCGTCCCAAAAATATAAAACTGGAGGAAGGATGGGGCAAGGTGGTTATGGAAGGGCATGAAATGATCAAGTATGTTATGTGCATATAAGATTCCAATTTGTATAATCAATTAAAGAGTAGAAGAAATAAAGATAAAAGGATACAACATTCAGCAGGAGTTGCTACCCTCCTGAAGTAGCAACTGGAATGCTATCGGTTGTCTTAGGTCTATTTCTACATCATATGCATTCTTCCATACACTTTTAATAAGAACGGATGTTGTAAAGCCCTTTTATTACTTTTCAGAGGATTTGATTACACATGAAATATGTAAACTTAAGAATGACAAAATGCTATGTTATACTGAGTACTGTGCTAGGAACTCAAAAAACTTACTTTATTATAATTAGGCATCTTAAAATATTGTTAAACTCATGCCAAGAAAGTGTAAAACTTGAAATTCAGACAAAGGCAAGAATTTTAAATGAAGGAAGAACTAAATGTGTGGTTATGGCCATAGCAAATCGTGCTACTTATTTAAGATTAGGGAACTATGGGTACTGGAGGAATAGCACAGCAGTTAAAACGCCTGCCTAAAAAAAAATCTGATGGAAACTACAAAAAAACAATGCTAGAACTAGTGTCTTAGATACTCTGCCAAATTCCTTCTGCAAACCGGTTCCAAAGACTTCCAGCCACATTGTCAGGTAAAGTGCAGCAACGACCCCACTTCTCTGGTACCAATTTCTGTCTCTTGCACAACCACATGCTTTTCTAATCCAGACTGCAAGCTTTTTACATCTGTTCTATCTGCCATTGTCTCCTGTCTTTCACTACATAGCTGGCTAAGAGCTGCAAACAAGCCATATAACAGTTTGAACAAATGTCTGCCTTGAGATTTCCTCCACCAGAATAAGCACCCACCACCCTTAATCTCAGTTTTAGGCAAAGTCTCTGGACAGGGTAAAATGTCAACCAACTTTTTGCCTGAGAGTAGCACACATGGTTTTTAGGCCACTTGCCAATACAATCCTTCTTCCCATCTGAAACTTCTTGAGCCTGGCCTTTCTAATGCACACTTCTATCAGCATGGGTCTTCTGAGCTCTGAATAGAATTTCCCATCAAGCTCAGCTCAGAGTACTACAAGGCTTCTCCAGCTTGCATCCCCAAACTTTGCCAAATCTCATGCTAAGAAAATGTAAAACTTGAAATTCAGACAATGCCAAGAATTTTAAATGAAGGAAGAACTAAATGTGTGGTTAGGACAACAGCAAATTATGCTACTTAATTAAGATTAAGAACTATAGGTGCAGGAGGAATAGCACAGCAGTTAAAGCACCTGCCTAAAAAATCTGAAAGAAACTACAAAAAACAATGCTAGAACTAGTAAATAATTTTGGAAAAGATGCTGGTCACAGAACAATATATAACAATAAACTATTTCTGTATTCTCAAAACACTCAGACAAGACAATTCTACACACACACACACACACACACACACACACACACACACACACGAACCAGGCATGGTGGCTGTAATCCCAGCATTCTGGAGGCTGAACAGGAGAATCACAGGTTTAAGACCCATCTAGGCTACCTAATGAGTTCAAGGTCAGTGTAAACTACCAGTAAGACCCTGTCTCAAAAGACCAGAACCAACCAACTAACTAAAATGAAGCAACAACAAAAGGACAGAACAAAGCAAAACAAAACCATAAAAGATATACCCCAAACACCTACTCCTTTCCTTCCATAAAAGAAGAAAATGCAAAGGTAAGAGTAAAGTTTGAGAAATCACACTACTTGATTTTTAACACATTGCAAAGGTACTATTCTAACCAAGATGGTGTGGTATTTGGGAATGCATAGGTATGTTGCTGTGATTAACTGAGTTCTGACAAAAGCGCGAAGGCAATGGGAAAAGTGTAATTCTTGGAACAACTGGTTCTTGACCAACTAGACAGCTACGTGTAAGAAAGTGAACCTGAAACTCTTATTTCATATTAGAACTCAAAAGTAAAAGTTAAATTATAAAATTCCTCAAGGGCAGAAAAACAAAATCTAGTCAACTTGCATTTGATGAAAAGTTTCATAAATATGACACATAAAAGTATAAACTCACCATGAAAATTTCAAGCTGGACTTTTATCAATTTAAAAAGTATGTCTTTTAATAGACACAGTTAAGTCATGAACAGGTAAGCTACAGACTGGAAGATTTCAAGTTAGACACCAGACAAAGGATTTTGATTCAGAATATGCAAAGAACAACAATAACTCAATCAGAAGAAAACAAATAGCCCAATAAAAACTGAGCAGCAAAAGATGTGACTGACTTTGCCCAGTGAACATACTTGGACAGCAAACAAACATATTGAAAAAAATACTCAGTAATAGCCAAAGGGAAATGCTCAAACAATATGGCTAAACTTACAAAAAAAAAAAAAAAACACATATTAGCAAGGATGTGGAAAAACAAAACTATCATATACCACTGGGTCAAATGTAAATGGTATACCCACTTTTGAAACAGTTTCTTAAAGATTAAAACATACATTGTTACCCAACCAAGCCATTCCACTTCTAGACATTTATTAGAAGAAAAATGAAAGCACATGCCCATGTAAACACTTCTATGTGAATGTTCATAAACAAAAGTAACCAACTACAAATATATGCAACATAGATAAATCTCAAAATAATTTTCTGAGTTAAGAAGCCATAAAACATAAAATATGTACAATATGGCTCCATTTTTATAAAACTCTATGAAATTTACAAACCAGTCCACAGTGGTAGGAATGCACATCTATTTTGGGAGTGAGAACAGAAAAAGGAAAAACAAAGGACTATGAGGAAAATTTTCAGAGTAATAGACAGATACATTTACTATTTTTATTGTGGTGGTAGTTTTACAGGTGTGTATATAGATGGTAGAACTTACCAATGTATATTCTAAATTTTTGCAGCTTACTGTATGCTAATTATAACTCAATAAATCTATCAAAAACAGAAAAAGGTATTGCAAAAGAATGAAGAGCATATTCTTAATCACTACTAAGCTTTTATACTTGTGTTAATTCTATTTTTGCTTTATTTTCAGTTCCTTTCTGCTGATAATTTGAGCCTAACCTTTTAATTTACTGACCTGTCATGGTTTGGATCTGGTGTCCCCCCAAAAGCCTCATGTACCTATGACTAGGGAGGTGGGGCCCGACTGGAAGGGGTGAATGTTTGGGATTTGAACTAGAGAGGCGTGTGCCGGTCTCACCCTGTTCCCAGGTTTCTCAGTTCTGCCATGCTGCCGTGAGGATCTCTGCCTCCAGAGCACAGGCACTGGCACTGGCTCTGGCTCTGGCTCTGGCTCTGGCTCTGGCTCTGGCTCTGGCTGCAGCCCCACCATATGATTCCGCCATTTTCCAGCCACCCACCACAGAATGGACTGTGACTTTCTGAAACTGTAAGCTAAAAATAAATCTTTCCTCGCTAAAGTCATGGATGTTGGGTATTGACTAACAGCGACGAAAACATAACTAAGACATAATCTAAAAACATTTCTGGAGCACTTAGAAATAGGTTAGGCTTTGGAGTATAGTACAGAACCAAAGAGTACTATCATATACCAGTTCTCATAGTTTTACATTCTATACTTCATTCTTTATTTCTTATTCATTTATTTTGACAGTGTCTAGCTCTGTAGTCCAGGCTGGTCTTGAACTCACTATGTAGTCCAGACTGACCTTGAACTCATGGCAATCTTCCTGCCTCAGCCTTCATTCTCGTTTTATAGTGATAATCCACTTACTCATTGACTCACTTATATCTATTCCATGCAATATTCTAATTAATTCAGCTAATTCTGTTTGGGGTGGGGGAAATTTAAAAGCCAAATGTAACATTTTCTTAGAAAGAGAATCCAAATAGGAACAACTATTCTTCCATGTTCTTTCTTCAAATTGAATAACACAGTAATACAAGTAAAGGTTCTACTAATTTGATACAAAGGCCAATAGACAGTTGAAGTTTTCAAAATCATTACTTACTACAGGCACCAAGAAATTAAACTATGTCTCAAAAATATTTAATTTCTGCTTTAACCAAGAAACACTCAATGAGAAGTGGAAACTGTGAGCTGGAGTAAGCCAACTAAGTAATGATTTAATAAATATTGAGTTGAGGCTATAAGTCTGACAGAGCACTTGCCTAGCATGGCTCTGGGATCAATGCTTTGCATGGCACAACAAAATTTTCAAATTTTCATTAGCATAAAATTGTCCAGCCCTCGTATTTATTTTCTGCTTTTTCATTTTAAATGACATGTATTTTTTTTCCTTTCATCTACAGCCACTAGGTTCAGACCTTTTATTTTAGTCTCACCTTAATTTTAATTTCTACATCCATCATTTATCTTATTTTTCTATTTCAGAAATTTAAAACAACCCCCCTTTCAAAAAAAAAACCCATGACTTTTAATTAAAGTACTCCTGTGATGGTGATAATAATCATTTTTTAAATGACACACAAGAGTGTGTCAGGAGTTGGTAAAATATGATCAATGACTGCTTATTTACTGATATTAAAGAATAAATATTTAGGCATGAAAATATACAGCTACAGTTTGAAAAGGTTATTTTTACCCTCTGAACTTCATACTGAAGTATTTTTCAAAAATTTCAAACATCTGAGATTTGCTTCAAAATGATCCTGGAGATGGTGAGGAGTGGCGGCAATACACACTAAACAAAACTGTCAGTAATTCTAGGAGACGGATACACAGGAGTTCACTAGTTTCTAAGTTTCATATGTGTTAAAAGATTCCTGTATCTTTTTAAATGGAGTACTTACAGAATCTCTATTTAAAAACCTGTGTAATTACATATGGGAAACAGTAGAAAGATCTAAAGAGTAAAAAGTATCCAACATCAAAACAAAGAATTAAAGGGACATTAAAAAGTGCATGTAGGTTTCGCATTTTGAAGAGAAGCAATTCAGCCCTACTCTAAGAATGTTATTAGCCTTAACCTTGCTAAGGTCAGATACCACTATATACCTGACAATATACCACATATATAGAACATCCAAAACAGTATTTAAGGAATGAAGGAATCAATGAACTCTTCAATTAGACAAAGACTCCTATATTCAAGATCTCTCTAAAATCTGTAAGAATTCACGATAAAGTAGTTTTTCATAGTACTCAGAAAACTACATTCAATATACTTCCTTCTTTACTTTCTGTCATCACCTTTGTTATTGATAAACTTTTATTAAGACAATCCTCTCATCTGACCACAATACTCACACTTTGCTTCTTGTTTCTAGCTTGAATAAAATTGCTTACATTTTTGATATTGGAAAAAGTACTGTCTTCATACGAGTAGCTCTTAGTTCTAATGAACATACCAGTCTGCTTTTCCCTACTTAACTGTATCTCAAACAAATAATTTATTTCAAACAGATAAAGGCCTTGAAAGTTTCTCTGTAGGCCAATAGTTTCAAATGTTTATTAAAAATATTAATGTAGTTAAGATGATAATTTTTCTCATAAGTTTCAGATATTTCATGCTATACTTCATTCTTATTTGTTTATTTTCGACACAGTGTCTTGCTCTGTAGTCCAAGCTGGTTTTACTTAAGTTGGGAAATACAACAGCTGTTTGAATCACTTAGTGTAACAAACTTTACAACTCCAAGAATATCCAATGATTGATTTGGTCAGTACATATTCCTAGAAAAATGAGGTTCATATTCATTTTTTGGCCTTATGTGTATTTTAAAGAATTAGTCCTATGAAAGAAAAATAGGATCAGATCTGATAGACCCTGTGTTGGAGTGAAGAATTTCTCTTCAAACTTAATACACGTTTAGCAGCTTCAATAATGTGTCCCTTGTGTGGCATGGCCCCATTCAATCACTCATAGTCAGGGAAATCCATACTGGAGAAAATTAATTTTTTATTTGTCCATTCAGACTTATTTTTAGACAGAAAAATAAATGCACACATTTTTAAAAGAGATATTTTCTACATTTAGTTGGCAGGACGTAATTACTTCTTCCCTATAGGAGGTAAAGTTTTTCTCATTCTACAGACTCCTCCAAGGAATATTCATCGAACTATGAGACCAAGGTAGAATACCAAAAAGGAATTTGCTTTTAATGATCTCTAAACGATTTGTTTTCTGTTTTTTCCTACTTACATGTAGGAAAATCCATACCTTAAAATATACCAAAGCATGTCACTTGGCTTACATTTTGCTCTTAATTGTAACTGAAAGCAAAGGAGTGATTATACACTCAAACTATGCCATCAAGATCATTAAAGATTCCATGTCATTTCAAACACTTTTAGTTTTTAAACATTTTCAATAAAGAGTTCTATCAATTCATTATTTTCCCTTGATAACTATTCTCTCAGTTCTTTATCTGTTAATAATGATGCTATTTCCAACCATTTCAACTTTTTCACCTATTTGAAAAGGCCCATCGATTTCATTTTGCCATCTCTTTCAAATCTTTTTTTTCACTTCCAATGCAAACTGTCATGCATCTCAATTTTTTTTTATCAGCACTGTGGTCCTCTTATTTTAAATGGTCTCTGTGCATCTGATCTCTTCAAATATTCATACAGTTAAACCAAACTGCTTTCAGATTAGTATCAAAGAAAGCACCATCTTATCATGCCTCTCTTATATGTAAAAACTTTTCAAAAGTAGAAAAATGAACTGGTACAGCCATTATGAAAAGCCTTATGGAGAAATCTCAAAAAAAAAAAAAAATAGATATGCCATTTGAACCAGCAATACCTTTTCTAGGTATATTCCCAAAAGAGTTAAAAGCTCCACATCATCCATGTATACCCATGTTTACAGCAGCACAACTAATAATAGCTAAATCACAGATGATGCCAAAATATCCACCAACTGACCAATGGATAAGGGATATGTGTTACACACACACACACAAAATGGAAGATTACTTTGCCATAAAGACAGGTAGATTTGATGCATCTGTAGGAAAATGGATACAAATTGAGGCTATTACACTTAGTGAAGTGAATCCAGCTCAAAAGATTAAATAGCACATGGTTTCTCTAATATGAGAAACCCAGAGAATAAATAAGTAACCAAATCAAACAGGTGAGATGTTGAGAGGCGAGGGGACAAGGCAAGGAGCAGGAGGACAAGAAAGGAGGGGGTAAGGGAGTGTGAAGCTGACGCAATATACACAGGCACAAGATTCTCAAGTTTAATGTAACCACTGTGTGTCATGCTTTCCCACAGATGAAAATGGGAAAGAATATTAAAAACGCTATAATTGGGCTTATATTGAGCAGGGGGGAAAAAAATCCAGAAGTAAGAGTCTTTCCTTACGACTATGTAAGATTGGGCTGGACGTAGCTCAGTGATCACAGCACTTGCCTAGGAAGCAAGAGACTCCGGGTTCTGTCTCCAAAACCAAGTAATAGCTTGGCATGGTAATAGGCCTGTGATCTCAGTACTTGGGAGCTGAGGACTGCTATTAGTTTGAAGGCAACCTGGGCTACATAGTGAGTTCAGGACCAGCCTGGACTACACAGTGAGACCCTGTCTCAAAATACACACACACACACACACACACACACACACACACACACACACACACAGAGGTATGTATGATTGTATGTACATATTGATAAGAACTAGAAGAGAACACAAGAACATTAAGATTTAATTTAAAAGGGCCAGCGACTTGTTTACCAATATTTATTGTTATCATAATAATATTTATGAAACAAATTTCAGGGATCACTTACAGCATTTGTATTGTAAAACTTGACCTCAGTAAACTAGCTCCTAAACTTACCTTTCTTATTTTCTTTCCATTCCTCCTTTTTCCAACTATGGGCCACTGTTCACATCCTATTCTCCAGCTGGTCTGGTCTTTTCCTCCATTGCTATGCGTCTAAATCCTTCCTAACTACTCTTCTACTCTTTATAGCTCAGTTCAAATAATATATTCTTTACAAAACTAATCCATGATGTCTCCTTCTCAAAATTTCAACATTTCATTCCATTCTTTCCAATAAAAGTGCACTATATTCATAATTATAGGTTTTATGTATGAATGTATAAGTAGCCTCTATTAAGAAAAGGACTATGTTTATTCCACTCAAAGCATAATATATCTTTCTGAATAAATATATAAAATGAGTAATTTCAAAAAGCAAAGCCTGGGAAAACTAACAACAAATAGTAATTATTACTTTTAGCTTTATTAAGATTTTCCTTCATTTTTCACTCAGTTTATTTTTTAACCTCTTCTTCTTACCTGAAGATAGGTTATTCTCCGCTGGACCAGCTCTGTCAGATCCTTGGCTTCTTTTTCCCGCCAATCACCTGCTCCATCTGTTTGACTGAGGTAGTATAGATCCGTCATTATAGACCTGTGAAAGTGAGCAAACAAAAATGGAGGTCCAGCTTACTTATAATGCTTCACTGGGTTATACAAATCCAAGGTTTTTTCCCTAAAGACTGATGGTCATATTGATCCTGGTACTCATTTTTTATTTCTATCAAGACTGAGAAATTAAAAAATTAGTTCCAGCATCCAAATTCATTCCTGCAATAATTTTGTTTTTACTGTTCTGCTGAGTACTACTTCCTTTTTTTTTTTTTCCAGGCTCGTCAGTTGCACTGGTTTCCCAACACAGACAAAATACAAACCAGACTCAGAAAGAACAGATTTCTGAAGAAGATAAATGGGTAGTTTAACATAAGGGGGAAAATTATGTATTGGAGCAGCATAACCTTTCTTTCCTCACTATTGCCATTTCACTCTCCATCTTAATCTTTCTTTGGGGGGTGGTGGTTGAGACAGGTTCTCACTCTGTAGGACAGGCTGTTCCTGAACTCACAATGTCACCCAGTTTGGCCTCAAACTCATGGCAATTCTCCTGCCTCAGTCTCCAAAGTGCTTGAATTCTCTTGATTTTTTTTTTTTTTTTTTTTTTTTTTTTTTTTTTTTTTTTTTGAGACAGGGTCTCATTCTGCAGCCCAGGCTGGTCCTGAACTCACTATGGACTCACAACAAGCCTCAGCCTCCTGAGTGCTAGGATTACAGGTGTGCACCACCACACCCGGCTTATGCAGTGCTGGGGAATCGAACTCGGGTACTCAGTGCTTGACAAAGTGCTTACTAAGTAAGTGCTTTAACCACTGAGCCATTCCTCCAGCCCGAAGTTCTCTTAACATTTTTATTTAAATATTTTGAGTGGCAGAAAAAGAAGAGGAAATTCTTGACACAATTATTAAAGATCTAAGGAACAAGAACTAACAAACATGTTATTCAAAGGGTCAGAGAAGTATTTTAGGCTTTGTGGGCTTATATCGTTTTTACAGTAGGAAAGTTGCCAACGACATAATGCAAATTAATGAGTGGGGTCTATTTCAATACAGCTTATAAACAAAAACAGGCAATGAGCCAGACTTAGCCATTAGGTTACAATTTGCTGGTCTTTTGTCTATATTAATAAAATGATTAAGGTACTTTCCTATTCTGTGTAGCACTAACTGTAACACTAGATTTCCTGAAGAATTAAACTAAAACCCCTAGTATACCGGAATACAAATGGTGGATCAGGTACAGATAGTTTTATTTATTTTGCATTAAGTAAAAGCAATGACCTGCATTCAGTAACAAAAGTAAAAAGCAGGGCTCTTTTCCTAAACACTCTCCACCAATCTGTCAGCAAACACATAACTCATTTTTGACTATTTTTGACTAGTAGTGTAACTAACTCTGCCACAGCTACCATATACTTACATCATTACAACAACCTCCCAAAGTCCTCCAGTTTTAACCCTTGCCTAAGTCTCCACAATCTATTTTCAAAAATGAAACATCGAATGGTCTCTCTGATATGAGAGACACAGATCACAATTCCTTTGGAACTTAAGATGAAAGACAAAGTGAAAGAGGGGGTAGGGTGCGGGAGGAGGGATGGAGGAGTGGGTAGGGGGAGGGACAAAAAGAGAGTGGGAAAGCCCTTGTCACCTTGACAAGATACGAATGTGCACAAAATGCCCAACCTCATTGTAAACCTTGAATTTTGCAAGTATACATATCAATAAAATGTGTGTGTGGGGGGGGGAAATCCGTTAAAAATGTTACTTCTGTACTCCTTCTCTCTCTCTTCCTCAATCCTAGTTTTTCTGAGACTAAGTCTCAGCACGTAGTTCAGGTTGGCCTCAAACTGACTACACAGCCCAAGCTTACTTCAAATCAAACTCATCATCCTCGAGCCTATGTCTCGTGAGTGTTGGGTAAGTGTGCCTCATGGCAGTAGGCTTACACCTTTGCTTTCCACATTAAAATGGTTCTTCAAATCACTCAACTGAGTCAAAATCCATTGCTTAGATCTAAAGACCCAACATGATATGGACCGCCACTTTATTTCAGCTTTTACTACTATCTTCCTTACTGCTCTATTTCAGCCACAGTGGTCTTAATGCTTTCAAAACTCAAGGCATGTTCCTAATCCAGGGATTTTCCTTTATTTATTTATTTATTTTACTTCTTCATTTTTATCTTTCTCCTAAGAAATTAGATCTGTGAGAATAGGATGTATTATTATTATTTTAATCAGCATTGGGACAGTGTTGGCTACAGACAAAATGTACAGTATCTTTAAACAGAAAAGCAAATAAACAGGAGCAAAAGAAAAATTAAAAATCTTCAAGAGTTTTAGATAATAAGATAATAGTGTTACTAGTTGCAGAATCTATTTCACTAATTTTGTAAACATAGTATTAAGTCCTTTATTCACTGTGCACTTGAATGAATAAACTATTTGTTTAAGAAAATAAGTTATAAAATTATGTGTATTTGTCAGAAAAGTATATATATAGAAATAAAACACACCATACATAGAGCAATCACAAACACAGAGCAAATGGTATTAACTGAAATTATTAGGTATTAGCTATTAGTTCCAAAGGTACTTAAATTGATCTATAGTATTAAAAAGAATGAAAATGAACAGGTATAAAGTTCTTACTTAGGTCAGAAGACCTATTTGGGGCACCTTACATAATTTAACTTAATCCTCACAGCTAAGTTATCAATTAGATAAGGAATGTAAGGCACTGGAAGGTTAAATAATATACTTAAGTCACACATACCAGAAATACCAGAGTAAGAATTCAAACCCAATAAATGTGATTCTAAAGGTCAGGCTTATTGTACGAACAGATTTTAAGGTAAGAGGTCCCAAATACAGTAATATACTCTGTTCAGTGTAAATATTAAAAATCATAAAGCCTAAATCCAGGGAGAAAACTCAGAAAAGCCAAGTAGACCTATTTCTCAATCTTGGTACTAACTTCGGGTCACTGCCAAGCAATTTTGATATTTCTGAGATTTGGCTACTTCATATTAAAATAAGTATCACCAAAACCAAAGTACCCATACAAATTTAAAAAAACAGAACAATATACATACAAGATAGTCATATATATGGTAGCTGCCATTGCATTTTGTAATGCTAGAACTCTCAAATAATTATTTCTAAGCTTCTGCCTTGTGTCTGATGAATAACAACAAATAATTCTATACCTAAGGGGAAGGATCCATTGGTTGTGAGTGATAGTAATATGTGGTACTGAAGGTCAGACATATAAATGATCCAATATCCAGTTCTTTATAAGAACCCAAAATAAAGGGTCTGATCACTCAGAAGCATTCTTACTTTACAGATGATGAAAAGAGCCTGCAACAAATGTGATTTACCTAGAAGGATGTGACACAGTCTTAGTACCTTCATATTCTTGGATCTTAACTACATGTTAAGTCATTCAGTAACAAAACAATGACACCCCTTATTTACTATCACAGAAATTCACTGGAATTACAAATCATTATACAATAATTGGTAACAGCCCTTTGATAACGCAAAAAATATTAACACATAAAAGACAAAATTAAAAATCTTAGTTCAAAATATTCAGTCTAAATTTATTAACAGTGGAACAGTTCTGAACATGCTTTGGAATCAATAAAGCCATTTGTCAACATCAACCACATATAAGATTCTTTGCAGCTTAACTTCTTTCATTGTCACCCTTTTCAACAGTACCAGAACCTAAAATATAATGCTTTACCTATTACTTGTTGCCTAAGAGGAAACGCACTTTCTTTTTATGTAAAAGTAATGTTGCAATGCCTCCTTAACAAACTAACCTGCTTTCTTACACACACTGAGCAAATTTTCAACTTTTATTTTTTTAGACTACAAAACAAAATCTCCTCTGGACTACGGTGTAGCTTGTAGTACTATTCTAGCTACCGGCAGAAAAGTTACCACTTGCTATAATCTGGGTGTGGTTGCAGTGCACTTACTCAAAGGTCCCTTATGATTAACATTTTGGTCCCCAGGATGTCACTATTAAGAGGTGGTAAAACTTTTTGGATGGGAAGCCTAAAGGTGGGAGCTCCTTATATCATTGTTGGTTGGGGAGTAGAAGCCCTCAAAAGAAATTATGTTACACCAGTCTATCTCCTGATTATGTTTGGCAATGTAAGCTCTTCCATATGGGTGTTTCCACCATGATGTGACCACATCTAGGAGTCCATTTGCCAGAACTGAACCAAAAGAGGCACCAGGTCTTTGAACCCATAAAATTGTGAGCTAAAAATATTTTTTCTCTATAAAATTAGCTGCTGCATAAGAGTTGTGATCTGGGTCTCTCAGAGAAACCATTCGATGTTTCACCTTCTGCTTCTGACTCACTTCACTAAGCATAATGTTCTCAAGTTTCTTCCATTGGCCTGTAAAGCCTCCATGCTGTGTGAAACTTAAATTTTGCACTTATACATTTCAATAAAATGAGAAAAAATAAAATAAGCTTCCCATACCACTTTTATTTATTTATTTATTTATTTTTGCTTTACTACATTTTAATGTGTTACAGTGGATATGTTTTGAAAGCCCTGTACTTGGCTTACTATGTGCTCTTCTATAATAGCTATCTTTCATTATACTGACTTTTCTTTTATGTTCAATAAAGCCTACTGATATCTGGTTAAAAAAATTAGCTGCTGCAGGTGTTTCATTGTTGTAATTCAAAGTTGACTAATATCTCAACCACATGAAATTAAATTGATAATGGAGGCACAGGGTAAATGTTAAATTGTAATATTGCATAAAGTTCAGTTGAAAGTTTATTAAGAATATTTTCTCAGGTTTATAAGCCTCTTTCCCATTAACCCCCTAATGTTCATTGTTTCTTAAAGTTTACAGATTCTGTTTAGCAAAAGTTATTAGCAAGCCTGGAGATAGGCGGCTAGGGATATTGGAGAGCCAAGAAGACCAACTTTCCCTTTATTTTTTTTAATAACTAGCCATACATACGACTTACACTTACACAGTTTGTGGTTTCGAATTTCAGCTAGAAAACAGATAATATTCTCTGAGCATGCTAAAAAGGAATTCTGGTCAGAGCTCAGAAGACCCGAATGCTCAGAGAATTACAGACTGGAAAGGATAGGCTCATGAAGTTTCAGATGGGAAGGAACACTTTATTGCCAAGTGGTCAAAAAAAGACAAGTGTGTCTACATTTTGCCTTTGTCCAGAGACTTTGGCTAAAACTGAGATTAAGGGCAGTATACTAATTAATCTGGTAGAGAAAATCTCAAGGCAATCCAATCTTCAGGCTATCACAGGGCTCCTGTTTGCAGCTTTTAGCCAGTTGAACACCAAGCGGTGGAAGAAAAAAATGACAGAAAAAAAATGAAATCAAAAGTTTTCAGTTTTGCCAGCCTAAAAGGACCTGCAGAGATGAAACAGATGAGCACAAGGAAGTGAACCAGATTAGCAGTCAAAAAAAGCCAAGTAGTTCAAAAGAGGATTACAAAAGAGGATCCTGCTCTGAGAATATACTCCAGGGCATCCTGTAGGGCCAAATAAAAATAAATGTTTGTTGGTGTTCAACCACCTAAAGTCTCAAAGGCCTTGGAACTGATTGTCCAAGAGGGCCATGCTACTGCTTAAACTGGTAGAAGACCTTGTCCTTGTGGTACTGGCTTTAAAGGCTTGTAGAGTGCAAGAACTGTGGGTTCATGTTGGGGCGTCCACCCAGATTTCAGAGGAAGGTCTTGGAGGCCAGGCAGGGTGCCCTGGGAGGGCAGTGCATGAAGCTGTGAAGGAAAAGCCTAAGGTGCCAGGGAGACCTTGGAAATTTAAAGATGCCAGAAATGTGTATTGTCAGCTGGGAAAAGCTGCAGGCTATGAGCAGATCCCGCCCAAAGGGCAGAAGATGGAGGTTGCAGCCAGAGGCAATGCTATAGGCATGGTGCCACTCAAGACCTGTGGAGTTCACCACAGCTTGCACAGGGTGCTATATACGGAGCTACAGAATTTAATGAAACTGCAGGATTTGCTTATTGCCCTGCTGGGTTTTGTTTCTGCTTGGTCTCATTATTTTTTATTATCTAATTCTTCCTTTTTAAAATGGGAATGTTTTCCCTACACCACTATATGTTGGGAGTGCTTAACTTTTCTTTTGATTTTCACGAGAGCTTACACCTAAGAGTTTGCCCTGTGTCTCAAAAGAGACTTTGAACTTGGACTTTTTAGCAGTGGTAGAACTGTTAAGACCTTGCCAATTGTTAGAGAGGGACTAAATACATTTTACATTAGGAGGTAGGCATGAGTCTCTGGGGGCCAGGGGCAGAATGTTATAATTTTGATCTATAGTGTTCCCCTAAAGCCTCATGTATTGGATGCTGTGTATTACCTATGGATACCTGTGGATACTGTTGAAGGTAGGGCCTGGCCGGGAGAGGTAGATTCTGGAGCTTGATCTGGAGGAGTGCGTGTTGGGTTTGCCCTTCCTCCCTCACTTGGTTCCATGCTCCCGTGCCATGAACAGCCCATCTCTGGCTCTTCCTCTGGCTGCTACCTCTGCCATGTACTTTTACCATTATTGGCTACCTATATGTGGACTGTGACCTTCTAAAAGTGTAAACTAAAATAAACCTTTCCTCCCTTAAATTGTGGATGTTCAGTATTTTGTCCCAGCAACAAGAAAGTAACCAAGATAGTGACTAACAAAGGATAAGAAAGAGGATAGGGAATAAAAAGAGGCTAGAGATGAACAGCATATGTCAATAAGAACACATAAGACAAACCCGATAACATATGAATACATGTAGGTAAAAATTAAATAAGGTACAGTAATTTCTATCTCACTGTAGTCAGGGTCTGTAAGTCATTTTACCTTCATAATCCATTAAAATTAATTTTTAAATCTTTCTTTCCCCTTGGCTTTCCCACTGGAAACCGTATGAAGAAGACAATTAAGTTTAGGAAACTATCTTAAATTCAAACTAGTTCTTGATTGACCCAATAATATCTTGAAGTTACCATTCTGTCAAAACTTATTTTTGACCAAAGACATGGTAATAAACTAGAAAGTATCAGTTTCGGCCCATAATTGGGGAAAAAGGATGACTAAAATACACTCTACAGGCATCTTGGATTTTTTTTTTTTAATTCAAATCTGAATCTACATTTCTTAGAAGAGTCTTCAAAAGTGCAAATCTTGCAGGGCCTAGTGGTATAGGCCTATAATCACTGCACTTAGGGAGGCTGAGACAAAAGGACTGCAAGCTCAAACTCAGCCTGGACACTTTAGCAATTTACCAAGGCCCTGTGTCAAAAGTAAAACTAAAAAATAGTCTAGAGATGAGCTTAGTGTGAAGTCCATGGGTTAGGATCTTTCTCTCTGTCTCTGTCTCTGTCTCTGTCTCTGTCTCTGTCTCT